>JAGGNH010000142.1:0-142864 GCA_026586065.1 Dioscorea zingiberensis
ACAAGATCAAGAACAATGAGAAGCTCAAATCCTGGATACTAATAGCTGTTTATCATGCGAAGCATATAAAAGGATTAGTGGAATTATGCGAAGCATCTCACTTGAGTTTCCAAGGAGAAGAAATGCTTTTGACGAAGCAGGAAAGCTCAGCCGCCAGCTTCTCACCGGGCCTGGGTCTCTAACAATCACAATGATCATCGCAGAATAATGCTTGTTGACGCGACTTTGAGCATCCCTATCACAAGAGTTCGACAAGATTCATACAAGAAGTTTTGAATAATTTTCAAGGCCAAGAGAAATGGGTTCGTTTCTTACAAGAGCTTGGCAAACCTCGAGTTCAACATGGTTGAATCCATAATCCGAAAAATGAAATCCTACTAGTATCTCGGTGGGAGTGCACGCATAATTCAATCTAGTACTCTCGCTTAAAAGAACTAATGTTAAATGGGTGTGTGTTTGGTGGGTGGTAGTTTCTTGGTCTCATATATAAGAGGTCGAGTTCAAGCTCCATCACAAGTGCACCCATGTGCTTAAAAAAAAAAAAACTAATGTTAAATAATTTTAATTTGGTTCTTATTGTTCTTCACTTGATTCGGACACTTTTCTTTCTACATCTTATAGATGGTGGAAAGAACTAGGTTTGACCAAAGAGTTGAAGTTTGTGAGAGACCAGCCAATTAAATGGTACATATGGCCAATGGCATGCCCTCGGCTGATCCAATGCATTATCGTAGAGGGAAATGATTGAACTCTACTAAAGCGTGTACCTTTTGTTTACATTATAGATGATATTTTTGATGTCCGCGGGAACACTAGATGAACCTCGCTCTTTACAAAGCAGTTAGCTAGAGGTATATATGCATAATACATGTGCATGTACATATAGGACCTAACATCACTAAAATCTAATTAGTTTGTGTGCATATACATGTGCATGCACAATACAAACTCTAAAAATTTATGTAGATGGGATACTACTACAAATGATGAGCTACCGAATTACATGAAAACATGTTTCCAAAAGCTCCCCACGACATTACCAATAATATCAGCCAGAGTGTCTACGGTAGTGCTACCTGGATGGAACCCCTGGTCTAAACCCTAAGAGAATTCCAGATGTATACATATATCAAGTAATATATAAGTGTTTAAGGATATCTCTCATTTGTGTTTGGCCCAATTAAACTCTCAGGTTACTTGACCTGCTAGTGGTAATAGGGTTAAATTAGAAGGATCTTAGATTCCTATCTGCCAATGTAACGACATTACTTCCTTTGTAATGTATTGAGATTCTATGCTATTGTAATCCTCTTATATAAAAGAGGTCCCCTATTATCAATGAGAATACACAAAATTAAGCAAATTCCTCCTTCCTCAATTTCCCCTGGGCTTCTACAACACGCTATCAAGACGCAGCCCTAACCCTCAAAACCCTAATATTCGTAGAAACCTTCAAAATCCTTCCGCAAAAATTGATCCACCGCCTTACCGGAATATCGGCCCTGAAGATCTTGCTGGCAAGGAGGCCTGTAACTGCCGGGCTGGCTGAACCGCCTTAACCTAAGCTCTGAAGATACTCAACGCTACTCGTAATCCTACATCGTGTTACCCGACCGCCATCAGCCTCCATGCCTAATTCCAAGATGCCTCACAAAATTTCCACCGCTTGATAGTCCAGCCGCTGAGCTCCGGGCTACCCTAAGACCTCGTGATCATCGCGAGATCACCGGAGCCAAAATTCACCACACCTGAGGCATCCCTCGCCGAAAGAGCCGCCTCGACATCGGCCACCGAGAATCGCATCCACTCGCAATCGGGCCGAAAGATCGCGACCTCAGGCGCCTCGCTCACGACCTACCGATTCTCCGCCAAGGAAGCCCTCGGGGTCAATCCTAGGATACCTCGAATCCCACAGTCCATTCGCCGAGAGAACCCCGGCACGCCTTGACAAATGCGAGACGAAAGACTCCTAAGCGTGATCCCCAGCCTTCACTGACGCCAGATAGTTTTCTCAGAGATGCCACCGCAGAAAGTCACGTTCTTCAAGTGCCGCCCAAATAAGCCCCATCGCCAAGCTAAACTCTCGCACTAACTAACGCCTCGCCAACCCCACAATCCTACAAGCCTCAAGCCATCCTTTTCACAATGTACCGATTCCTGGTTTCACAGTCTTTTCCAATCCTACCAGCAATCTTCAAAGACTTTTCCGTCAAGATTTCACTATTTTCAAGGTAAACTTTTCTAAAAGTTCCCGCTTTTGAAGTTTTTCATTTCTTCTTCTTTTCTGTGGACTCTCCAACCTCCCTTCTTCTACCCCCTTTCTTCTTCATAGGGAGACCAAAAGCCTAACTGTGGGGTTCAGGCTCACTCCAAGCTTGGAGCTTGTAGAGTCCTCCAAACTTAGAGTTTGTCGAGAAGAAAACGATCGCACCACACATACATCATTGTTTCGATCTAATCCAACCCCTCTTGGAATCGAATTTTTGGAAGCGACTACGCTGAAATTCCTAATTTCGAAGTTTACTCACGCCGTAAATTTTATATGTTTTCGCGGTAGCCTTTCACGCCCAAACTAACCCTAATTTCTTGTTCTCTTCGTGATGAGTAACCCGAACAAATTGGACTTTTGCTCCATTGGGAACAACCGGCTCAATATCACAGCTGGGTTCGCGGATGTCCGCCAAAGATCTCAAGCGCCGCATGGAATCCTCGGATATGCATTCTCGAAAGCCTAGCCAGACGCGGTTAATCTGTTGAGCAAGCTCAAGCTTTGGAAGCAAATGGGCAAAAATTCTTTGTGAGGGGCAAATAAGGCTGAAAAGCTATCATCCTAATGACTCATCGCCATATGGATGATTCGGCTCCAGCATTTGTGCGTATGAATGAAGAAGACCCCTGTAAGGCCGTGGGTCTCACTCAAGAAAGATTTGGCAACGCCCGTGACTCCTTCCCTTGCTTCCTGACCTGAAGTGAGATGGCATAGCCTCCGGGCCCTATGATTTCAAGTCAGCCTGACTACAACTCTAAGCACTTCGCGATTAAATCCTTAATGGAATTCTCGCGGGTAAAGAGATCACAAATGCGATGTTGATCGAGAAGACTCTCTCTACCTTCCCCGCTTCAAATTTGCGATTGATGGCTGCTAAGAACTATCGAATTGATGTTATCAAATGCGCAGATCTTTAGATCACAAGGTTTCATGAGCTCATTGAGCTATGAATGTCACCAAAAGTATGACAACATCCTTGTGAAGAACTATAATTCGGTGATCCGTGGAAATAGAGCATATTCCGAATCCACTATAGTAGTCGCCTCTAAGAGAAGGGCCAAGAGCAAAACCCTAACATTAGGGATACTTCCGACTTTCTCGGGTCCATATATAATCGCTTCTACTTGGGAAGGTAATCGCCAAAATAGGCTAACACCTTAACCAAGAGGTCAACGTGGAAAGAGAGAGAGGGAGGCAACGCCTCGCCACGCTGGTGGCTCCACCAACACTAAGAGCCATCCTAATGACGCTTTCAAAGCCTCAATCAATGGAGTTTGAGCAAAGAGATGTATGTTCTCAATGTGGAGTGTCCGATCATCAAGCACACATTTGTGTAGAGCTCGTGGAAGAACTTGTCACCGCCTACAAAGCATATTTGTGAAGCAAGAGAAGCTCACTATGTAGAACAAGAAGATCAAGAAGATGATCTAGAGTGAAGGGTTAAAGACTACTTAACCGGGCCGGGATCAATAGATCGCCAATTCTCGCTTAAGTCTTTATTTTCCAAGAGATGTAGGCAATTGCCATATTATTTTGTAGTAGATGCCTATGGTTTAGTCTTTCTTCAAAGTAGGCGCATTACTCAATGTAAAATGTGTGATGTCTAGGAAGGTTTTGAGATAAGTGGTAATTGCCTAGCTTTGCTCCACCGACATCTCCTACTCACCGGTCACATTTTATGCTTGGAATTACCGAAGAAGTTAGACGACTACCATTGTTTTGCATTAGCTAGCATTTGGATTAGATTCTCCTAATGGTTAAGAGACAATGATGTACCCGCTGGCTTATGAATAAAATTTTGAAGTTCTTTTCATTATGACTCCATTTTGATTCATGAGCATGTTACTTTAGACTACGCATGGCTGGGCCATCAAGATAATTCAAGGACATGGAATAGCCCAAGTTCTCTTTGCCAAATGGCACCTTGATTAATGTCACAGAAACTCTCTACGCCCTAGGCAAATCTCGCACCTATGGATAGCCAATCTGATTCCATGCGAAAACGCATGTAGAGAATGTAAATGAAGTTCCTTTGCAATGCCTCTAATGATTGCAAACTAAAGGCTTATCTTAGAGAAGTTTATGTGTCTCTAGTGGACTCTATGTCACTATTCAAGCTATTAAATCCAATAAAGTTATGAGAGAAGATCTCTTGGATTTAGACACATATTGGCTTTGTCTCCAACAGATAAGTCACCACCTCGTCATGATATGATGATCCGCCTACTAAAGACTCTTCACATGGACACATTCCTCGGTGTTTAAATGAAGCAAGAATCAAAAATTGGTTCCCCGGACTTAGCAAGATCAAGCAAGAATAATTGCAGCATCTCAAGCGCCGTTAACTGTTGCCTCAGGAGCCATATGGCCTCAAGTCCTTTGTGACAACGCCATATATGGCGCTACCCATGGCCATGACGCCATGGATGTCAATCCCCATGGTTATAACGCCATCATGGATGCCACTTCCCATGGTCATGACACCATGATGGGTGATGATGTAGTCACAAACTTTGCTTTAATATGCGCCTCAAACGCCGTGCCCAACCAAAACTCTCCTTGGTTGCTTCTAAGGCCTCTCGCCATTTTACAAAGCCACTTCCTTAGGAAAATTAGGACCGAGACCGGCCCTATGCAAAGGATATGAAAATACTCATTATGTTCTTACATAGAATCCGTGAGGGATTCTCGTGGACCGATTCCACCAACTTGCGGACGCTTAAATATCTCATGATGTTGGTTGATATGCAAACACGCTGGTCACGCGGTTGTGCCATTGTCCACTTGTAATGCTGCTTATGAAACACTCCTAGCACACATCATATGACAACGGGCTCACTCCCCGACCATCCTATTCACCAATTGATTTGACTATGCTAGTGAGTTTACATCAAGACTTTCGATGGATATTGCAATGGGACTGATGTTGGACATCATATTCTCATGTACACACCCAAATGGTCTCGCTGAAACGACTACGCATGGTAGTCCCTGACATTGGTAATGCGCACAATCTCCTTATATCCGCTGGGGTGATGCAATATCGCATGCAAAGAATGCTAATTCGCCTACGCACCCACCGCCACTCAATCTACCTCTACAAGCATGTTTAGTGACCGGGTACAAATATCGCATTACTTACGCATATTTGAGTGTGCCATTTATGTGCCAATTGCACCACAGACTAGCTTATAATGGGTCCTTACAGACGCATTTAATGAGCAACTCAGCTTGGATTTGAGACTCCAACAATCGCCCGCCACTTAATGCCCTTTGCATGGCGATCTCCTTACCGCTAGATTTTAAGGGATGTCACTTTGATGAGACAGCCTTCCCGCCGTTAGGGGAGATAAGAACACAGATGTTCAACAGAACGCATGTGAATTGTCGCGGCCTGCCCCCCCCACTATGTCTCATCTCGATCCCTACTAAAGTGACGCAGATCACACAAATATGCCGCAAAACATGCTCGGCAAGGATGGACGCCCCTTAGAGGATTTAGCGCCACCCCTACACCAGGTAGGTATGGCGCCAATGCCAAAGAGAGTGGTACTGGGCGCTATAGGCCATGGCCCCAGCCTAGGATGCGGGAGGCCCGTGGAGTTCAAGGATACTTTGGCACATTCCAACCCTTGATCATCGACACTCAAAATCCGGCCTCATGAGAATCTTCCCGGTTATGGTTATCGTTGGGGACGCCAACGTTAGAACCCTATTCCCGAGAATATAGAGCTCTATGAAACTTACACTCAGTGTACATGAGACGTGGGATAGAAACTCCATCATAATTGATGATGTAGTCACGCATTTCATTTAAGCATGAGTTTGTTGAGTTCGATGATATCAACCACGCCCGCTGATGAATGAATGCCAACGTAGAGAGATTTGGCCTAAATGGAAAGATGCATCCGTGTTAAGATGGATTCTCTAACGTAAGAGGAAGGTTTTCCGAGCTAGTGATGCCAACACCTCCCGACATAAAACCTATTGACTAATGGGTCTTCGCTAGAAAGCGTGATGAGAAAAAGAGATGGCAATCTCGCCTTTATGGCTAAGGCTTCTCACAAAACGCCTCTGAAATCACTACGATGAGACATATTCTCTCGTAATGGATGTCATTGCACCCACTACCTTGTCACTTGGTAGTTTCCTAATAACCGAACATGCAACCATTTTACAAATGTGGTCACTACGCATCTCTATGGGGATCTAGATACGGAATATACATGAAGGTTCATGGTGAACTTCATTTTACCCAAGTCAAGTGGCTCTAGACCAGAGCCGCCGCATAAAGAGGTTGAAACGCCACTAAAGTGACTACTTGATCGGGAAGGGATATGCCCACGCTGCTTCCATAACAAGTTTCGGATTCTATCGCTGTTCATGTTGGACATGATCTTCATTGGAAGCCCTTAAAGAGTTAAGGGAAACCGCTAAACACTAGAAATCCGAAGTTTGAGATGAAGGATTTTGGGAGAACACGATTATGTCTCGCTTTGGAACTTGAGCATCGTGGTTGATAGATGCTTAGGCATTTTGACAAGGTCAAGCCTTCAAGCACCCCCATGATCGCTCAGTAGTCTTGATCCTAAAAGGATCCTCTTCGTCAAAAGGATGATGACTTAAGATGTGCTAGAGGTAGAAGTGCCTTTACTTGAGTACAATAGGCTTATTATTGTACTTAGTTAAATGCACAAGACCGACATCTCATTTGCAGTGAACTTGTTAACTAAGATATAGCTTTGCGCCAACGCTGACGCCATTAGGATTGGTGTAAAAGATATCTTTCAGTACTTAAGATGTAATGCATTGATATGGGCTTGTTCTATCCCTGGCAGAGATGATGGATTCAGACCCATCATCACACACCAGAACGCCGCCAACACCGCCTCAAGGCCCTCTATCCCCATCCCAAAACAACATGTGTTTTTGGAAGGTTTTGCCGATGTTGGGTATCTCTTCCACCCACACAAAAGTCTTTCCCAAACCGTTAAGTGTTCACCATGGGTAAAGATCATGTGATATCTTGGAGGTTCTGACGTAATAGACCCTAGTCGCTATATCTTCAAACAATGCAGAGAGATCATTGCTCTTCACGCAAGAGATTCGCGGAATGTATATGGATTGGATCCATAATTACGATGTTCAACAATTGTGGTTTGAAGTCTACCATAGATGAGCCTACGAGCATTTAGGATAATGCAGCTTGTTTTGAACAAATGAAGCAAGGCTACATCAAAAGTTTACAACACCAAGCTTAATCAAGAATAAATGACTCTCCTCAAGATCAAAATGAACTAGGTTCGATCGAGGACAAGCAGGCGTGACTTGCTCACTAAGTCATTGCCTAAATTCCACTTTCGAGAAACATGTTGGTAGCATCGCTACTTTAGTTATCCTAACTCCCATGACCGTAGTCATCAGTGGGGAGATGCGCATATCGGGAGATGTCTACATGTATGGTCTCAAACGTGAAGGGTGTGTTGTGCTCTTTTTTCCCTTCGACCCAGTGTTATTTTTGTCCCACCGGTTTTGTTACCTCGGCAAGGTTTTTAACGAGGCAACGAGAGAAGCACCGCGCTTGGACAAACACAAGGGGAGTGTTTAAGGATATCTCTATTTGTGTTTGGCCCAAACTCTAGGTTACTTGACCTAGTGGTAATAAGGTTAAATTAGAAGAATCTAGATTCCTATTCAATGTACGACATTACTTTCCTTGTATGCATTGAGATTCTATGCATTGTAATCCTCTATATAAAGAGGCCCCTATTATCAATGAGAATACACAGCAAATTCCTCTCAATTTCAGTTTCTCTACAACAATAAGTGACTAATTAGCTATTTAATTTAATTAAGGTATAATTGTCAAAATATCCCCTAAATTTAGCTATAATTGTCAATTTACACCCTTAAACTTGCAATTGCTAAAAATTAACCCCTTTAACTTAGTTAAAACCTACTGCGATTTGCACCCCTTCTATCTAATTCAACGCTTTCCATCCAAATGTGACCATCGCTTTTATATTTATTTCTTTGAATAATAAAAATAAAGATTGTTTATTTGGTTTATAAAGGTTGTATATTATAACCGCCAAAAAAGTAGTTCGTCAATTCAGTTCGCTGCTAGACTTTTTATTTCTCACTGCTTAAGGAAAAACTCAATTAGGAGAGAATTGAGTCATGTTTTCATTGATAATAGGGGCCTCTTTATATAGAGGATTACAATACATAGAATCAGAGTTGTACAAGGAAAGATAATCGCATAATTAATCGGATATCTATGAATATCTCTAATTCTAAACCCTATTACAACTAGGTCAAGTAACCTAGAGTTTGGGCCGTACACATATTCTCGGATTTACTTGAACACTCCCCTTGTGTCGCCCAAATGTGGTGCTCATCTCGCTGCCTCATTAAAACCTTGCCGAAGTAACAAAACCCAGTGGGACAAAAATAACCTCTCGAAGGGGAAAAAGAGCACAACACACCCTTCACGCTTCGAGACCATACATGTAGACATCTCCCTCGATGTATGCATCTCCCTCGATGACAACGGTCATGGGAGTTCGGATAACTTCCGCAAACGATGCTACCAACATGTTTCTCGAAAGTGGAATTTAGGCAATGACTTAGTGAGTAAGTTCCCCATTACACCGCCCTCGATCAAACCTAGTTCACTTTGATCTTGAGGAGAGTCCGTTGTTGCCGATTATCCTGGTGTTGTCGCTTTTGATGTAGCCTTACTTCATTTGTTCAAAACAAGCAACATTATCCTAAATACTCGTGAGGCTCATCTGCGGGTAGACTTCAAACCACAATTGTTTGAACATGCGAACTATGGATCCAATCCATATACATTCACTAACCACTTTGTGAAGAGCAACAATTTTTGCATTGTTCAAGATATAGCTTAATTATGGTCCTGCTTTTGTAGACCTCCAAGATATTATGGTCTTTACCCATGGTGAACACTTAACCAGCTTTGGGAATGACCTTGTATGGGTCGAGAGATACCCAATATCAAGAAAACCTTCCAAAACACATGTCGCTTTGGGATGGGGATAGTGGACGCAGCCGCTGTTGGCGGCTGCTCCCGGTGTGTGATGGGTCCTAATCCATCATCTCTCCGTAGGATAAAGCAAGCCCATATCAACCGCACATCTCTCAAGTATCGAAAGATATCTTTTACACCAATCCAATGGTGTCGCTATTGGCGCAGAGCTATAACTAGCTAACAAGTTCAATGCAAAATGAGATGTCCTGCCTTGTACATTGAGCTAAGTACAATAATGCGCCTATTGTACTTAAGTAAGGCACTTATGCCTCTAGCACATCTTCATTATCATCCTTTCGACGAAGAGGATCCTTTTCGTGATCAAGACTACTGACGATCATGGGGATGCTTGAAGGCTTGACCTTGTCAAAATGCCTAAGCATCTATCAACACGCATGCTCAAGTTCCAAACCGACATAATCAGTGTTCTCCCAAAATCCTTCATCTCAAACTCGGATTTCAAGTGTTCAACGGTTTCCTTAACTCTTTAAGCGGCTTCCAATGAAGATCATGTCCAACATGAACCGCGATAGAATCCAAACTTGTTATGGAAACGCTGGGCATATCCCTTCCCAATCAAGTAGTCACTTTAGTGAGCCGCTTCGATCTTATTGTAAACGCCAGCTTCCCGTGGTCTAGAGCCACTTGACTTGGGTAAATGAAGTTCACCATGAACCTTCATGTATATTCTTTATCTAGATCCCCATAGAGATACGTGAGTGACCACATTTGTAAGCCAGATGTTCAGCTATTCGAAACTACCAAACCGACAGGTAGTGGAGTGCAATGACATCCATTACGAGAGAATATATCTCATCGTGAAGTCGATTCCAAAGTATGCTTTTGTGAGAAGCTCATATGCCATAAGGCGAGATTGCCATCTCTTTTTCTCATCACGCTTTCTAACGTAAGACCCATTAGTCAATAGGTTTTATGTTGTGAGGTGTTGGCATCACCGCTCGAAACCTTCCTCTTCATTATTAGAGAATTCAACTTAACCTAGATCGCATCTTTCCATTTAGGCCAAATTTCTCTACGCTGTCATTCATTCATCAACGAGCGTGGTTCGACATCATCTGACTCAACAAACTCATGCTAATGAAATGCGTAACTACATCATCAATTATGATGGAGTTTCTATCCCACGCCCTCATGTACACTAGTGCAATTTTCAAAGAGCTCTATATTCTCGTGAATAGGTTCTGACGCCGAGGCGCCCCCAACGATAACCATAACCCTAAGATACTCATGAGACGGATTTTGAGTCTTGATGATCAAAGGATTGGAATGTGCCAAAGTATCCTTCTCAACCCACAGCCTCCCACGCATCCTAGCCGGGCCATGGCCTATAACGCCAGAGTGCCACTCTTTGGCGTTGGCGCCATGCCTACCTCCTTGTAGGGTGGCGCTTAGGTCCTCTCGTAGGGACGCCCTTCCTGCGTGCATATTTGCAGCAGATTTGTGTGATCTTGTCACTTTAGTAGGGATCAAGATGAGACATATTGGGATGTAATTACGACAATTCCCCGGCTGCTCCTCACGAAAACATCTCAGTGGTGACAACCCCTAATGACAGAAGATTGTCTCATCAAAGTGACAACCCGCAAATCTAGCGTAATAAGATCAGCCTTGCAAGGGCATTAAGTGGCGACTATTGTTGAGTCTCAAATCCAATGAAGTTGCCCACTCGTCTCATGTAAGGACCCATTATAGTGCGCTATGGCGGCGCTAATTGGCACATAAATGGCACACTCAAATATGCGTGTACGTATATTTTGTACCCGGCCACTAGCTATACCACGTGAGGTAGATTGAGTGGCAATGGGTCGTGAACTAATCAGCATAGCCGCATGCGATATTGCATCACCCCAAGCGGATATAAGGAGATTGGTGCGCATTACCAATGTCCGGACTACCATCAGAGTCGCTTTCCGCTGAGACCATTTGGGTGTGTTCATGGGAATATGATGTCCAACATCAGTCCCATTGCAATAACCATCGAAAAGTCTTTGATGTAAACTCTCTAGCATCGTCAAGTCCAATTGACTAATAGGATGATTGGGGAGTGAGCCCGTTGTCATATGAGATGTGCTAGGAGTGTAGTATAAGGCATCATTTATAGGTGGACAATGACACAACACGCGGACTGACCGGCGTGTTTGGCGTGTCAACCAACATCATGAGATATTTAAACGTCCGCAAGTTGGTTGAATCACCATAGAATCCCATGGATTTTATGTAAGAACATAATGAGTATTTTCATATCCTTTGCATAGGACGGTCTCAGTCCCTAATTTTCCTAAGGAAATGTGCTTTGTAAAACGAAAGCGAAAGGCTTTAAAAGCAACCAATGAGGATTTTGGTTGGCCTCGGTGTTTGAAACGCTATTTGAAGCAAGTTGGTGATTGCAAGATCACCGGGCCATCACCATGATGGACGCCATCCATGGCATCATGGATAGGACTGCGTGCCAGCCCTAGGCTGGTGGTGAACGGAGGCGGTGCCCTAGGTAGTAGTGCGTCGGTCACACTTAGTCCGTGAATCAACTTTTGATTCATGCTTCGCTTCGCCGAGAGAAAAGATGTCCATGTGAAGTCTTTAGTAGACGGATCATCATATCATAATCGATGACTTATCCTATCGCGGACAAAGCCAATATGTGTCTAAATCCAAGAGATCTTCTCTCATAACTTTATTGGATTTAATAGCTCTAATAGTGACATAAAGTCCACTAGAGAGACACATAAACTTCTCTAAGATGCCTTTGTTCAAGCAATCGCTAGAGGTATTGCAAAGGAACACATTTCCGCTTCTCTACATGCGCGTTTTAAGTATGGAATCCGCTTGGCTATTCATAGGTGCGATTTGCCCTAGGAGCGTAGAGAGTTTCTGCGGACAATCAAGGTGTCATTTGGCAAAGGGAACTTGGGCTATTCCATGTCCTTGAATTAATACCGATAGCCCAAATCCATCGTAGTCACAAAGTCATATGCTCATAATCAAAATGGAGTCATAATGAAAAGAACTCAAAATTTTATTCATAAGCCAACGGAGTTACATCATTGTCTCTTTGACCAAACAAAATCTAATCCAAAATGCTAGCTAATGCAAAACAATGGTAGTCGCCTAACTTCTTTCTAGAATTCCAAAATAAATGTGACCAAAGTGAGTAGAGAGATGTCATGGAGCAAGGCTCACTTAAGTATTACTAATCTCAGAACCTTCCTAGACATCACACTTACTTTGGGTGAGCCTACTTTGAAGAAAGACTAAGCCATTGGCATTTACTACAAAAATATATGGCAATTGCCTATTACATCTCTTGAAAAAATAAAGACTTAAACATAATTGGCATCTATTGATCCCAACTGCATTTTGTAGTCTTCAACCCTTCACTCTAGATCATCTTCTTGATCTTCTTGTTCCACATAGTGAGCTTCTCTTGCTTCACAATATGCTTTGTAGGCGGTGATAATTTCTTCACGAGCTCTACAAATGTGTGCCCAATGATCGGATACTCCACATCGAGAACATACATCTCTTTGCTCGCACTCCATTGATTGGAGGCGCTTTGAAAGCGCCATTTAGATGGCTCTTAGTGTTGGTGGCGCCACCAACATGGGCCAGAGGCGTTGCCTCCCTCTCTTCCTTCCACGCTGGACCTCTTCGGGTTCCTTGTTCGCCTATTTTTGGCGTTACCTTCCCAAGTAGAGCGATTATATGGACCGTAAATCCGTAAGTATCCCTAAGATTAGATTTCGGCTCTTGGCTACTCTTAGGGCCACTATAATTGGAATTTCTAATAAGCTCGCTTCTACTTGATATCAAATTATAGTTCTTCACAAGGATGTTGTCATGCTTTTCAGCTTATTATTCATAGCTCCAATGAGCTCATGAAACCTTATGATCTCTGCCCCGCAGAACATCGATTCGATAGTTCTTAGCAACCATCAATGCGTAGACGAGGAAGGTAGAGAGAGTCTTCTCAATCAACATCGCGATTTGTGATATCTTTACCACAGAATTCCATTAAGGATTTAATGCAAAGTGCTTCCGAAGTTGTAGTCAAGAACTGACTTGAAATCACATAAGCGGAGGCTATGCCATCTCACTTCTAGGTGAAGCAGGAGTCACGGACGCTGCCAAATCTTTCTTCGAAAGTGAGACCCACAACCTTCCTCGGGGTCTTCTCTTCATTCATACACTCAGATCGAGCGAATCATCCATATGACGAGTCATTAGGATGATGGCTTTCTCCTTATTTGCCTCTAAGGCTGCTCTATTTGCTTCCTAAGCGTGAGTTTGCTCAACAGCTTAGCATCGCCCCGGCTAGGCTTAAGAATCATATCCGTGATTCCATCGGCCTTTAAGATGTCGGGCGGACATCACGAACCCACCTCGTGATATCCGTGAGCCGCTTGTTCCCAATGGAGCAAAGTCCAATTTGTTCAAAGTTACTCATCCCGAAAGAGAACAAGAAATTAGGGTTAGTTTCGAGCCGTAAGGCTACCACTTAAAACATATAAAATTTCGAGCATAATCGCTTCCAAGAAATTAGGAATTTCGAGCCGTAATCGCTTCCAAGAAATTAAATTCCAAGAGGTATTGGATTAGATCGAAATAATGATGTAAGTGGTCGATCATAAATTCTCTACAAACTCTAAGTTTGGAGATCTCAACAAGCTCCAAGCTTGGAGTGAGCACAAACCCCCACAGCTCGGCTTAATTAGGGTCTCCCTATGATGAAGAAAGAGGGGTAGAAGAAGGGAGTTTGCAAGTCCCCTAGAAAAAGAAGAGGAATTGAAATAAAAACTCAAAACGGAACTTTTAGTAAAAATACCTCTAAATAGGTCTGGAAAATTTGTGACAGAAAAGTCATCTGAAAATTGGCCGAGGAAACGGCCAACCTACGTTGACCAGGTGCCGTGGCGCTGCAGTGGGTCCCCTGCATTTGGCAGTAGCTTGGCTGGCTGGGCTTGGTGCCTCCCTCCTTTTTTTTTTTTTTCCTTCTTCTTCTTCTTCTCTTTTCTCACGGTTTTCTGCAGTAGAAATTTGGGTTGCTTGGGTTTAGTAACTTCTAGACCGGTTTTTGTGATAAAATTTTTTGTGGAAATTGGAGGTCCGAAGATGGTGAACCGGTGGAATATTTGTTGCTGGGTTGTATGGAGCTTCCGTGAGCGGTTCAGAGGTTTCCTCGGGCTGGGTACTGGTGGTTCTCGCTGCCGGGTTCTCGGATTCCCCGGGTCGAGGGCTTCAAGTTATGTGGCGGAGGTAGAAAAGGGTTCAAGGTTTTGTATTCGATTTAAGGTTTTAGCTTCTTGAATCGTGGTTTGGCTATTTGTTTCTGTGGTTAGGGTTTCGTGTTGATAACGTGTTTAAGGAAAATCAATTAGGAGAGAATTGAGTCATGCTTTCATTGATAATAAGGGCCTCTTTTATATAGAGGATTACAAGACATAGAATCAGAGTTGTACAAGGAAAGATAATCGCATGACAATTAATCGATATCTATGAATATCTCCGAGAATATCTCTAATTCCTAAACTCTATTACAACTAGGTCAAGTAACCTAGAGTTTGGGCCGCATACACATATTCGGATTTACTTGAACATTCACATATTTTTTCTTATTGAAATATTAAAATGTAGGCATAATTTTGCAAAAAAAAATAAAAATAAATAAATACGTAGATGGAATGACATGAATCTCCATCTAAAGAATTGTTTTTCATATAATTTTAGGGTTGTGACCACTTACCCAATTTTAACCTAAAAGTTGCCCACTTACTCCACCGAGTTTTTTACTCCCACTTACCCAGCTTTAAACTCAAGTGACATTTTTACCCCCAATCTAATTAATAAACTACAAACACCTCTCTCTCTTTCCTCCTCCTATCGACTCTCTCTCTCCGGCCATACACATATCCATACCTATACACTAGATTTGACCCAGACTCCATCACCATCCGACTCGGCCATCTCGACGCCGACATGGACAAGGACGACGACTCCGGCCCAAATGATCATCTCGGTGGCCTCAACGACGACTCCCCCATCGGGCCAAGACTCCACTGATCATCTCCTAGCATCTGGCGCATTTACTCCACCCTCGCGACACCGCCAGAGACAACCTCGATCTCACCTGCATAAGCCGACCTCGATCACCGTGACGCCGACGACTTCTCTCCGGCTGCTCAACCACCGAACACGAGCCCTCGGCGATTGCATCCCAACAAAGAAGTGAATCATCTCGCCATTCGACTTAGACTGCATCTCGCCATCTGCAGAACGACCGCTTCTGGTTGGACCGATCAAGCTTCGCTTCTCACCGGATTCGGATCGGGTCATGGTCGCTTGTCTTCTTCAAACCACCCGGTGGTTCTTCTTCTTCTCCGGACCGTGGTTCCTCTTCTTCCGATATGGCTTGGATAGTTTGCTGCGGTCGCATTTGGTTCGAATGCGTTTTCTTCTCCGATATATGGCTTGGTGTTGGGCTGATGTCATCAAGATAGTTTCGATGCTTTTTTTTTTTTGGTAAATTTGGCAAAAGGATATAAGGAAAGAAGAAAGAAGAATGAAAAAACTTCATTGAGTAGTTATACATGTCTATTACTTGAGGCAATAATATGCATATAAATTGATCAATTGTGATCAAGTAATGCTTGGATCCGTGGAGGATCTAATTAACGATAAGTAAAAAGAGAGAGAGAGAGAGAAATCAAAGCGTTTAAGTATAGTGGTTCGCTTTCCGCCTTTAGCGAAAACTACGCCCACTTGAATGTTGTACTAGTGTGTTGAGCCTTGCGGCCCAAGTGGATTAAGCAAAGTGTGTAATGGGATGTGTTGAGTTGTGGGAGGAGGCATTCCTTTTATAGGTGAAGGAAGCCATCTCCTCTACATTTTCTTAGATGTGGGACAAGAACCCACTATTCTAGTCTTGAAGCCATGTTGTGAAGGCAACTTTGCAAGGCCGGGAAAGGTGGCTTCCTAACGACGTGATTTGCTACTTCCTGATACCGTAGGCATGAAGCTTGAACATAGGGCTACAAGATGCAAGTAGCGGTTGGGCCTCACCCATGCCTTGTGGGTGTCCCAAAGAGGGTGTTACATATGCTTGATGAAGTAGCAAAACTAGCTTGCTAGTAGAGGTATCTACAAAGGATCAGAAGTGTATTCATTTGGTTTTGGGAGTTTATGCAATTCAATCGGAGGGCAATAATATAATTAATGGAGGCAATAATATGATTATTGGGAGACAATAATATGGTTACCGGGAGCAATAATATGATTACCTGGGGGCAATAATATGGTTACCGGTATTATTAGGGGCAATAAATTCAGACGGAATCCGGCCACCAAATCCGGAGCCGGATTCAGGTCATCGGTTCTGCCGGATTCCGGTCATCGGAGTCCCGTCATTCCACGTCGCCGGAGACCGCGGCCCGACCATCGGTCACCGGAGCAAGCCGCGGCAAGGTGGATGATGACTTCTCTCTCTAAGTGAGAAAGAAGGAGAGGGCAAAAAGTCCCAAAAAAATAAAAAAGAATTAATTAGGTATTAGGGAAATAATCCCTTAGAGTGTTTTTGGGTAAATGTGGTTAAAAACTGTTAGTGGAGCAAGTAGGCAATTTTAAGCTAAAATTGGGTAAATGATCATTTCCTCATAATTTTATTATTCAAAGAAATAAATACAAAATGACCATATTAGTCCTCATATTTGGATAAAAAAAGGTTAAATTTGACAAAGAGGTGCAAATCGGAAGTTTTGCCAAGTTCAGAGTGTTAATTTTCGCAATTGCAAGTTAGGGATGTAAATTGATCATGACAATTATTCTCAAATTTAGGAGTTATTCTGATAATTATGCCTTTAATTATTAACTCCTATTTGGATATATATCACTTGAGAACACCTGTATTGATGCTACAAAGGATAAGATTGTGTAAGGCATTCTTAGTAGAAGCACAATGGTTTTAGGCATGGGGAGTTGCCAAACTCCGAGACTACTTGAAGAATGGGATTATCGGCCGTGGGTGCCTCGCACTTTTAACCCACGCCTTCTTTATTCTTGGTCAAGGTATGACCAAGGAAACCATAGATCTTTTCAACAACATCAACTTACCTAGTATCGTGTCTTCAATGGCCACGCATATACTTTCGCTATGGGATGACTTTGAACCGCCAAGGTATGTGGTGGCCGCCTTGACATACTATTAGTTAGTAGAATTTTTATCTAATACATTTCTCCATACATGTTTAATTTTTCAAATATCTGGCATGGTGAAATAAATATTGTAGGATGAGGACCAAAATGGGTTTGATGGATCATTCATAGAGTGCTACATGAAAGAACACAAAGGCTCTTACTCAAGAAGAGGTGCAAGCATATGTAATCCAAAAGATTTCGTGATGAGTGGAAGTGCCTCAACCAAGAATGCTTCTCTCTGCTTGCAATCCATTTTCGTGAGTTCTTTACACAATTCGCTCTCAATATTTCTAGAATGGTTCCCATGATGTACGACATTACAATGCCCATCATTGTCTTCCAAGCCTTGAGGAGAATATGAAGTCGCTAAGCTTTCGGATAGTTTTCTTTGCCAAAGGCAGCATCTACGGAAATCCATGCAGTAGATCAATTCTATGAATTGAGACCGCCATAAATAAAAAGCTAGCTATCTAGATATATGTAAAAGAGCCATTTAAATGTCTTTTTTTTTTTTTTAATATCTTAGTAATCAAGCCATGAAAACAAAATGTAATATCCTAAAATATTTATATTATAATTAAATAATAATATCGAAGATGTTCCAAATTAAAATTTAGTAAGTTAAACAATAAATTTAATGTTTTAGTAATCTGATTTATATAATAAATCTTTTGGGCTAAATACTAGTTAGTACCACGTGGTTTAGGTCCAAAATCAATTCAGTCCACTGGACTTCTAATTTCATCAAAACACCCCTGCACTTTCAATTTTGATCTAATAGGTCCAATTCGTTAATATTCTGTTATGGGTTCAAGTTATAGTTCGATTATTTGTTGAAAAACTAATTATTTTTAATTGTAGGACTCACTCCTAAATTGACTATGCAGACCACCTCGACACCACATCATAAAACATAGGCTATATATGAGCCACATTAACAAGTTAAATAACTCAATTGTGAAAACTAGCAAATTTGACCTATTAGATCAAATTGAAAAGTGCAGGGGTGTTTTGATGAAATTAGAAGTTCAGGGACTGAATTGATTTTGGACCTAAACCACAGTGAGGGTAGTAATTTGTATTTAGCCCTAAATCTTTCACTTGACCTTCTACAATCGGTCAAAGTAGTATTGCGTATCATTGTCAAAATAAAATCTCAATGAACTGTAAGTGAATTAAAAATTCTTCTGGCAATTCAACGCCACATACCACAAAAAGTTTAATAAGGTAGACATACATCACGCGACCTTTGTATTCAAATCGAAAATGTCATTGTATCAAAAGTTACTTATACTTTACCGCAAAATTCGAAAGCAAAACTTACTACCCAAATGTCACTTAAAGACTTTGCTTCACTTGACTTCAAGCCTAGCTCTAATTTTGTTAACCCACTGCCCATTTCTAATAATATATCCTAGAACTCTCATCACTGAGGGTACATGCTTCTAGTTTTAAGTTGGTAGGGTCGCAACCCCCATTTGTTTGCTTGGATTAAAAATCAATACAGATGGTTCATTCCATACACCAAGCATGATAGGCTTTGGTGGGGTTTTCCAGAATCATGAGGGAGCTTTTATGGGTGCCTAGTGCAATTGATGCAGAGGTACTAGCAGTAATTGAGGCCTTAAAAGGTTGCTTGGACTAGTAACTGGACTTACATATGCCATGAAGCAGGGACTCAATATTGGTGGTGCATTATTTCAAAAACCGAAATTAGTTTCTTGGGGACTTTGGGTAGCATGGAGCATATTGTTCGTAATATTAATTTTTCATGTTTCCCATATTTATAGGGAGGGTAATTGTCTTCTTGACAAGCTTGCAAATTTTGGTGCTGCTTCATGTTGGTTTACCTAGGTGGAATTAATGCCTTGCTTTCCTTCCTTTGCTAAAACTTATGGGAAAGATCTGGCTTCATTCCCCCACTTATAGATATGGGTACATAGGGTGTATTGTTTTTCTTACTTTTTTTTTTGACATTGTCAAGGGGAACCCAAAGGCTTCCTAGGCCCAAGATAAACCCTTTCTACAAGATGTGAAATGCTCCAACTGTGCATTGCGCAAAGATGCTGCCTCACCACTTTGACAATTTCGGGTTCGAACTTAGGTTGGGGAGCACACTCAACTCAGGCGGTAATAACTACTCAAGCCACTTACTTGCAAAGTGGGTTTTGTTTTTTCTTACTTTTGTTTTGGTTCCTTTTGGCGTCAGATATTTATTTTTTTAGTTACTTACGCTTACCGGTTAAGAGGTCTGCTCTCTCGATCATGTTCATAGTTGGGTTTTGGTTTGATGTCCCCAACTTCTTGTATTTTTCTTTCTTTCAATAAATTGGATTAAAGGAACAAAGCAGAGACTACTATAGAGTGGCTGACGTTTCACCTTTGGGGCTTGAGGTTGAGGGTGTGCCTTATGACTTACTGATTAATGCCGTCTTAGAGAGCTAATATTGCTTAATCATTTAATTCTTAAAAAAAAAAAAAAAAAGCTTATGTGTAATCAATCATATCCCCAATTTTTTTTTTTTAGGGCAACGAGAAGCACTAATCCATTGATCGAAATCACGCTGACCTCACTCCGGTCAAGCATGAAGGGCATACAAGCACCCCTCATATTACAATGCAAGCTCACGAAGAGTACTAAATCCAAAAGAAATCCATACTTCAAAACTAAAATATTAAAGGAATCACAAATAGAAAATGCACTAATTAAAAACTCCCTAATCCTACATTGCCCTAAAATGGAACCAATGTCCTAAACATCTTGGCGCCTTAAGACCCTTTTGGTATGCCGCAACATTCAACACACCCACAAACAACATTCGAGGAATAGATGCAGGACAAAAGAGCATGACCGACCACCCTTCTTACCACCCCAAGAAGGCCCAAATCCAAACGAAGGTGAGAAAATAAGGGAATTGGACTAAGAGGCCCATTCCTGCTGGACTGCATCGCTACAGCCCATGAAGGCAAAGGCCCAAAGACCCATTGCCCAAACCCTACGTTCCAACCCACCGACCGAATCTAGAGCCTCCAAGAAGCCGTCCACCACTGCCTCGTCAATCCGGTGGCCTCCCTGGCAGAGGGCCATAGCAACCATCTCGCCGCCGACCAAACCTGCTCGCTGCAATAGTCTGGCTCCGCAAACACAGAGCCAAAAGCCTTATCCGGCAACCCGAAAACGAATCTCTAGCAGACGACTCCGACTGCCCTCCTCCTCTAGACCCCTGAGAGCCTGTCGTCTACCGCCTCCTTGTCGACCCTGAAGCAGCCCCCAAAACAAAACCGGGTGCGTTTACAAACCCGAAGCAAGATCTGAACCTTCAACTTTCTCTTCCGGCCAAACCACCTCCGCAAGCACGAAGGAGGTGAGCCTCGTCCTGCTAACACTTAGTTACACGGTTATACCCAATTCATAATTTTAGACTTGAATTTGACAATTTTTTGATTTGATCAATTAACAAAGTTGGGGATATGATAAGGTCATAATCTCATTTAGTAGTTTGATTTTCATCATTAGTTGCTAAATGAATTGGGTATGAAATTAACACTAGTTTGATTTTCATTTTCACTTGTAGAAAGGTGAGAGTAGTTAAACGGCTAAAGGCAAAGAGGAAAGCGCAGTAAAGTCCAGAATGAGATGAAAGCCAAGAAGCTAAGCTCTCTCTTTCGCTCTGCCATCAAATACAAACCATCCTCCTCCTCCTCCTCCTCCGCCAAATCGCTACCCCTCACCCGCCGGGGACGCCACTCTCAAATCTCGTCTCTGCTTCCGGTAATCGTCAATCTAACTCTTCCTTTGTTTCCGTCACTGTTTGTAACCAAAATGGAGAATTAGAAACCCTAAATACTGGTTTAAGCTTGTTAGGAATGAAAAAATCTTCCAAAATTGAGCTGAAATGGTGTTAGGCTTCAATTCTTTACTCTGCTTTCTCACTGAGGCTGGTTTCAGTAGCGTTTGTTGATTTTGAAATATGGATTTTGTGTTTGAATGCAGAAGATTCGACTAGGCAGCTCCCTGGGGACATTTATTCGATACTGTATGTAAGTGTTTTGTTAATTTTACTTGAAAATGAAAAAGAGAAAATCATTACATGTTCCTCTAGGTTGCTAATAAAGCATAGGATTATCGGCATTATCAGCATTGATCGCCATATACCCAGTCGTTTACGTAAAAAGCTTGACCAGTTTAATGTATCTGATGCCGAAATTTGCATTTTAATATGTGTTTTGTTTCAGGTGGTACTTATCCTGATATCCAGGAAATCCATGATGCAGAATCTTTGGAGAGGGAATTGGACTTACCATGGTTTCCAGATTTATCCCATAGTGCGATGCCATTAGCCGCAAAGAAGTTAGTCGTGAAAGGAAGCAGAGGTTTGCTTTCGCAACACTCAGGGTATCCGTTTTGATAAGTTAGTCGACATGTGTGCCAACAGGCTAGGGACTGAAACCACTATTCAAGTGTTTGACAAATTGGGAAGAGAAGCGGGTGTGAAAGAATGTAATGCATTGATAAAGAGATGCATAGAGGGGCTAGGATTGCTCCTGATGAAGTAGTTGGAGAAAAGCATATGCAGTTGGCTTTCTAAATTTTTAAGTCAATGAAGGAACAGGGTTTCCGCTTGAAGAGGAAACATATGGTCCGTTTCTTGAATATCTTATTGACATGGGTATGACAAAAGAGTTTTGCTTTTTCTGCCGAGTTATCAAAGATGACAACCCTTTGTCAGTTTCAAGATTAGGATACTATGAGATGATGTTGTGGATCAGAGTCAATGATGAAAAAGATTCAAGAGCTCTGTAATGACATTGAGAGTTATGATGGAGTAAACAAGTCAATTTTACAAGGTAAGTCGCATTACACTTTCCAGGCTATCTATTATTTTTAGCCCAGTTCAAATTAAACTTTTTATTGCCTAGAAAGATTGTTTGCTCAGACATAATAACTATTACTTTTCTAGTTATTGCAGTTCTCTGACATTCCTTGCCATTTAGTGTGTGTGTGTGTGTGGTTTTTTTCTGATAATGAAGATGTATACTCTTAACAAAGAAAAAGAAGATAAGAAATGGAATGCAGAATTCACCTTTTCATTCTCTTTGTTGTCACATCTAAGTGAGTTGGCCTCTCTTTTCAAACAACCTTCTTGGATGAGCTGGCTTTTATGTGTTTGAGATGAAATGAAGCCTGAAGAGCAGAAATATATATCTTGTTATTTTGGTTCACTTATTTATGACAAATTCTAGAATGCTGGATTGCTCACTGTTTTAGAGAGAATGGAAAGTGAATTCAAAATCTCGGATGTTCATTCTTTAAAATTCAAAGTAAATAGTTTCAGATTTTAAATGGAGTGACTGACGCCATCAGTTTTGGTATCAAAAAAAAAAAACTATATGCCAATATTAATAGTAACTGAATATTCAGATTAACAACTCTATGGATGACATGGTTGCAATGTACTGTAATTCTTGAGTGATGTGTCAAGCATTTAGCTTATCAAATGTGTCCACCATTGATACCTAGTGCATCTGATAATCTGGATTTGAAAAATGGATACTGGTCTTTTCTAAACCTTAATAAGTTTTATCACAAAAACTGTGTGACATCAATGAAAAGTTAACTGGATTTAACTTGTGTTGCAGAGAATTATTTGTTAGCACTTTGTGAAAGTGACCGGACGTAAGGAGATTTTGAAGCTGTTAGAAAGTATGGACATCACAAAGTTCTCATCACCGGATTTTGTGTGGCACGTATCTTTAAATGCCTGGGAAGGCTCCTATTGGAGTCTTTTGCAGAGAAGGTCCTTCTGGAATTTAAAGCCAGTGGTATGTTCATGATTATTATATTTTCCTGACCGGTGGACTCTATATTTTGTGTTGCATTATAAGATTCAGTAATTGAAAATACATTTTATAACTGATTTTACTTTTTAGCAAAATAGAAATCGATGGAGTGTTACATTGATTCCTTAGTATTTAACATTTATGACCTGAAAGTGCTTATAGCAACATCATTATTTTCCTTGATGCAGACTGTGCAGCAGGGAATACTTCAAACTTGATCTATAGTTATGTTGTTGGCATTCAATTTAGCGGTGAGGACCTTCTCATGAATGCTGCTGGTAATTTTCTGAAGTCCACAATTACAGGAGGCACTTCTGCATTTCATGCAGTTTGCTTCTTTGTAAAAGTTGTGCACAATTGTCTTATGGGAACTGCTATTAGTAGTAGTAGTAGTAGTATGAATGTATGATCTTGATGATAATTCATCACCATCATCATCATTATTATTACCTTTTTTTTGCTATAACACTAATAAAGCCATGGCCAGACATCGTTTTGACCTATGCTTTTGAAAACCTTACCTACGAGATGTACACTTACTATGTTAATGTGCAAGAGTCATACCCTTTAGAAAATAGGTGGACACTTCTTGAGCAGAGGGCTTCCATGAATGAGGCATACAAAATCCTTTTGGGAACTTTGTGCAGCGAGAGAGACCACAGGGGCCTCTTAACTGGAGGTGTACATCTCTTTAAACATGTGAAAGGAGACCATTTTCTGCCACTTTGCTGTGAGGCACCTCTGAATGCTATTGAAAGGACTGAATGTCTGTACTGGATCTTTCCAAGTTTCACGTGATTTAAAACTCTCCCCTTGGTTTGAGGGTCATGAATTTAACTTCACGGGCATTTGGTAGGAAAAGGGGATGTGATTAAGGACTGGTTTTCCACTAGAGGTAGGAGTTGCTGAATAAGCGACTGCCCTTCAGGTTACATAGATTTTATTCTGGCTTTGCATTCCTTAGAGAATTGATAGAGAAAAATTAAAACTAAGCGTAGGATGGTAGAAAACCTAATCATAATTTGTGGGAGAACTCAGTAGTTTCTAGACTGTTCTAGTGGTAGTTAAGAATATGATTTTTTTTTTTCTTTGGTTGCACTTAGATAATGAAAAAAGATGTTTTGTGTGCCAAGATTGATGCAGGACAAGTAGCAAAAAGAACTGTAGAACTAGGGTTTGTTTGCAGCAGTCTCAATTGTAGAAAAGAAAAGGGATTTTGAGCAAGGGAAATTTAAGAAAGAGATAAGGCTACAAGCATCACACCAGTAGGGTTTCTAGGCATCACACCTAAGATTAGGTTGCATCACACAAACCGGAGAGAAGCAAAAAGCTTTCAATTTTATTAACTCAATTCTGCTCGTATCCTTCATCAAAGATTGAGTCACGCATAATTCAAACTTCATGTGTATCTTAATTGAATAAGAGACTTTTGTGCTTTAGTTGAGGAAAAGATGAATCCAAGAGAAGTGTTGTTGACTTGCTGTGTAGTTCTTTTTCATGTGTGGACTTATTGTTGTCAGCATGTACTTTTTCTGAGTTTGTCTTGATTATGTTGATTTCTTCTCGATAGAAAATTAGAAAATGTAGGTTGCCTCACAATGACAAAGAAACCTCTTGTTCTGAATCTAAATGTCATCATTGAAGTTGTGGATCTTGGAAGATCTAGCCTCTGGTTTTAGGAAAATATCAGTCTCCTAACTAGTAGAAGGCCATTTCTTATTTTGGAATGATACATATTCTTGTTGATATAAGTTTCTACATGTTCTGTGAATATCTGCATAAGAAAATTCAACAGTAAGTCTGTAATTAAAAATTATTAAGTGAGTAGATGCCTTGAATTTTAATGTCAATTCAGAAAATGGTGTTTTACGTGTATGATGTATCTCACAAGAGTTGGGTTTATACTAATCATGGGTGTTTCAGGTTGAGGATGTCATTTCAAAATTTAAAAACTTGCACACAAAACTTGAGGTGACACCTTCATCTGTGTCATATGAGAAGCTTATCATCTACTGTTGCGATTCACTTAAGGTAAAGATTTATCTTTTGACTAAAAAGATTGAACAGTACATTATAGGAATCTCTTTGCTTTCTGGCTCACTTAATTGGCTATCCTGTATATTTTCAAACCATTTCCTGGTTTTGAAGATTGCTTTAACGTTTTATTTTTCCTTCCTTTTTCTTTTTCCTCATTCATTTTAACCTAGGTGCATGTGGCTCTTGAGCTGGTGGATGAGATGTCTGAACAGGGTTTGACATTTTCATGGAGGCATTACACTCCATTTTACAAGCTAGTAGTGAGAGTTGTGACTTTAATCTGGTAAGTTGCAATATTCTACATATATATATATTGTCCATGAATAAAAGTATGACTTTTGCTGTTTCTCTTATCTACCAATGTAATAAATCATGATTCTCAAAACACAAGGTGGCTGCTATCCATATAAGCGGGCACCAGAAGCTAGAAATTTTAATAGTTAAAAGACCCTTAGATAAAATACCTTTAGTAGTTATAAGGCTCACTGAGACAAAGCCAAGAGTCCAAGACCCTTGCTTTATTCATAATGGATTATCTTCTCCAACCTTCAGCTTCATTGTCCCAACCTTCATACTGGATTATCTTCTCCAACCTTCAGCTAGGAATTCTCACCATACTGGATTATCTTCTCCAACCTTCAGCTTCATTGTCCCATGTCTCATATAAGTTCTCAACTAAAAATAACACAGAACCTACGTCTTCTGTGGCCGGTTTATACTTTTACAGTGTGTAAAACAACATGGTGAGAAGTCTTTTTGGCTGGTATACTGCAGGGTGTCAGTTTAAGAGTTGGGTTGTCTTACCCTTCATAATCTGCCTTATTCGATCCAACTTGTTAGTATTAACTATTGCATCATAATAATAATTGATTATACAGAGTTGGGTACTTGGGTGGTGGTGTGGTGGGAAGACGGGAAATGATGTGGATAAATTTGATGGGTGGGTTGGGTCTTAGCATGTGGTGGGCACTGATTAATCCCCAACTCAGACATCCACTTCCCATATAGAGCAAAATAACTCTCCAAATTCATTAAATACAGACCTTTTTATTACTCATGTTCAAACTTCAAAGTTTCACCAGACTGTAAACTCTTCTCCTCTGTTCAACCCTGAAGGTGGGGGTGGGCATTTTAAAGTATTTATTTTCTGGCCCACAATAAAAATTGTTGATTGTTCTCTAGCCCCAAAATTTTTTTGATCATCTTAGATAGAGCTTTTCTACTCCATTGGAGGTTAATTTGATGAGGCATGCTGGAATAAATGTTACTGATGGACGGTGGTGGTGTTTTAACACAGTAATGTATCCTCCACCACCATATTAACTTGGGTTAATCAAATGAATTCAGTGTTTGATTGAAATTGAACTCTGCAAGATTTTACTATTGTTGTTGGTTAAAACAGCCTTGAAGGTTGAGATGATAAACCTCATGATAACATTTTCAGCATTTAAAAGTTTGAAGGAAAATAGGGCAAGACTGTAAGAGTATTAATGTTGTCGCCTAGTGATATGATTTGGACCATGTGATGTATGATGCTTAAAAGTTCCTGTATGTTGGAAGAAACTTCTGCTTAATTACTCTCAGACTATTTTGAGATGACTTCTAAATGTGGATCGACTCTTAAATGATAATACTTGAGACATAATTGAGCCAGCTGTTGGTCAGTGATTTAGAAATATGGTTTATTGTTGTGGCTGTTGTTGTCTTCGCTCTTGATGCCTCTTTTAGTTGGAGCTCTCTAAGTTTTGTGGATTCCTTACCCTTGTGCATGCTTTATATGTTAATAATATTATTTCTTCTGTGAAAAAAAAGCATAAAAATGCGCTGTCTCTTTTGATTACCATGAAGAATGTTTCTCTGGAGCCAAAAATGCAGGAAAATTTTCTGGCTGGTCAGGTGCCTTTTGAAGCATTTTGACTTTGGCTGACTGAGAGATTTTTTAAAGTGATTATATGGACATAGGCTTAACTCATGGTATAGATAATTTCCAAGTTATAATTACAATATTAACAAAGAAAGCATGGAATATCATATCTATGTACAAACAACACCCCCAAAACAAGAGCAACAACATTGTTGGAGATGGAATCATAGATGAGGATTAGCCACATTAAAGTTCCTTTTATTTATCGGCCAAAGAAAATATTTATTTTTTTATCCCTTTACCTGCTTTTGGCGGTTATTGGTAGCTGGGCTATCTTGCTGTAGTATCCAGGTCTGAGGCCTGGAAATCTTAGTGATTTCTTCTGCATTTTTGTGCATCATATTAGTAATCATTAAGGTTTATTCCATTACCTGTTACTGGCTGTCTTTTGGTAGTTGGATATCTTTTCGATGGTTGGAGTCGCGGCCTGATGTTTAAGTGATTTTTCTTTATGTTATTGATTTTGTTCCATTGTTGTGATGTCTCTCTTTGCCCACCTTATTTTTCAGGTTCACCAAATTTATTCAGTGATTAGCCGAGGCAATTTGAAGCCCAATAGCGAAACTTTCAGGAGTATGATAAATCTTTGTGTGAAAATGAAGGATGTAAGTCTTTTCTTCCTTGTTGCCGTCTGCCAAATATATATGTCTTGACAATCTTGTAATATGGAAGTTGAACAGTACCATACCGCAACTTATCATATTTCCTTTTCACTGCAGTATGAGGGTGCCTATAGCATGCTGAGTGATTTGGAGAAAATGAATTTGACGCCTACAGCTGCCATGTACAATGCTATAATGGTTGGATATTTCCGAGAGGTAACTAGTTCTTGGTCTTATGAGATCCATCCTGTGCTCGTTCCTTTGGTTCACATGCTTTTCATGTTCTCTTTTTCTCCAGCTTTATATATACTCTTGCTTTTTTATATTCTCAAACAAGATGGGCATATTTAACATGATTTAGTTATTATTTAACATGTTTTATTATGCTGTTTCTAGTTTCCATGATTTTTATGGTTGACACTTCCTTTTTCTTTAACTTTTTCCTATATACTCTGCAGAAGAACTTGTCCGTGGGTTAAAGGTTCTCAAACAAATGAAAAGAAGCAGATGTAAAACCAGATTCCCACACTTTCAGCCATCTAATAACCAACTGCAACTCTGAAGAGGACATAAACATGGTAATCTGAAATTTTTATTCAGGCAAAAGTTCCATATCTGACTTGCTGTTGTATCATACAAAGTTCAACCTAGAATATTATGCGGTTGACACAAGTGATTGGTCCAATTCACTTTTATGAGTGTGATATGAGAATTTACTCATCTGATTGTAGTATTATGAAGAAATGAAGCAGTCTGGAATTCAATTTACCAAGCAAATTTTCATGGCACTAATACATGCATACGCAGCTTGTGGGCAGTTTGAAAAAGGCAAAACAGGTATCTCTGCTTCTGGCAACTTTGCTGTACTAACTTCTGTATTATCCAAGAGCAGGTAACTTTTATGCAACTGTAATTAAGGTTGGACCTTTGATCAGTAACAGCATATGCCTGCAGATTATGTTCTAGCTTATCATTGAATATGGACTTCTAGATTAGTTCGTGGTTCATGTTTTTGCTGGCTCCATTTTGGATTGCTTCTCAAATGGGTAAAAGTGCTTTTGGACTATCAAAAGCGTTTCTGACAGTGGTTGGCAAAAAAAAAAAACTAGAAACTAGAAGTGCTTTTGGTGATAGAGAAGCGCTTTTGGTGGATTTTTATGAAGCAGTTGGTGTGTGCTTTGTAGAAAAGCACTAAAAAGTGCTTCTACATGAAACACTTGAAATTTGTATAGAAAACCTCTATGTGCTTCTAACAACACCGCTTTGAGTGGAAGCTTCTCAGAACAAAAGCACTTCTAGAGAAGCAATCCCAAACAGTGTTGTCTGCCTGTCTACTAAGTGATTACTGTTTTAAACCAGCAGGCTCTCCATTTGTTCTTTTGTTTTGTTTTTCTTTTTTTTTCTTGTTGTATAAAATGCCTTGAACCTTTTTTTTTCTTTTTCTTTTTGCAGCCTGCAGTGATTAATCAAAACTTCTATAATTTGAGATAATTCTCATTTCCTGCCAGAGTATAACAAAATAAAATAGTCTGCCTCCTTAATTTACTTCTTTTTTAATTTTTTTTTTCCAGTGAAGTAAATTGATTTCTTCTCCATAACATTCAATAAGGAACTTTTTCATAAAGAGGGCAGGAGAGTAAAGAATATTATTTGAAAATTTTCTTCACTATCTAGTCTCTTTTCCTTTTTGTTAATAATTCTTTAATTCATGTGCTTTAGCATTGTTACCTGTATATTGTGTTATCAGTGCATCATTCTTAGTTGGGTAATCATATGATTTTGTATTTGCCTGGATTCTAGGTTTTAGTGTTCTCCTCAGTCCTTACTAATTAATTGCGTATGAATTTTCAACTATAACTAATGAGATTATTATGTCTGTACAAAAATACATATTTTTACTGATTCTTTTCGTATGTAGGTACTCTTAGACAAGGGAATTCCAGTAAAGAGCTTCAATGAGATTAAAAAGTGTGCTTGTCCAAGCCCTTGCATCACATGGGCAATTGTCTGATGCATTTAATACATATGAAGAGATCAAGCAAGCTGGATGCAGTTTGGAGCCGAAAGCTGTTATAAGTCTTATCGTAAGTTCTTATACTAATGCTTGAGATTTTTGTTGTGTGAAAGCAATTTTAATTATTTGTCAATTATCTCTTAGGAGCACCTTCAATCTGATGAAGAAGCATTAAGCAGATTACTCCTCCTACTTGAGACACTAAATGATCCAAACTATTGGCTTGATGGTTGCTTGAGAACTATCTTATATTGTGTTCGTTACAAGCATTTAAGGTCAGTTCATACAGCAGTTGTTGAGAATATAACATTTCACATCGGGTATTAACTCTTTTTTCTCAACTTTTTTCCTAAGTGATGGGCCTTTTCATGTGCCATGTAAGTTGGGAAGAAAAGCTGAGGACAAGTTGGAATAGATATTTTCTTTCAATATCTGAAATCATGGGCCTCCACCCATTACCAGTTGGTTTTGTGTTGGATACTCCAAGTTCAGTATCTTCCATTCATTTTGATTGTTTTGGCTTCACCTAGTTTTAATGCCTCTCTCTTTCTCTCTGTTATTTGATTTAGACCTGCCGTCAATTTGCTTGAGCAACTCAGGGATCAGGTCTGTACTGACTAATTAGCTCTAGAAGTAATTTTTGATAAGGTTTGTTTCTATTCTCTCAGACATGATGTGTGAATGAACATCTTATTTTGGAAGCAGCAATCCACCATGATTTGGTTAAATTATTCTCTACCTTTTGGGTGATCAGAGTTTTAAATTTTGGCCAACTCTTTGAGAATCTATTTTGCTTTCTGATCTATGAATTCTATTTGAACCTTCCAATTTGGTATTTAGACCTCCAATTTTTCTTCTTATTATTATCTTTTATTTGAAAAAATGTTCTTAGTTTACCTTTACCCCAAAAGCGCCAAGATTTATCACAGTCCATCCATGGTCGCCCAATTTCAACCTCAGCTACGCACTGTGGCCGCACCACCTTGGTCAGCATCACCAGCCGTCAACAGGCATTATGATGCCATTAGAGTGTAGTTGTTAATTTTTCAATGATGATGATCAGGATTTGGCGGTAGTCACTGAATCCGACTTTTGCATTATTTTCAGTAGCAAATTGAAAATTATTTGTGAAGTTTAAATGAGGTCTAAATACCAAATTTGAAGGTTCATATTGAACTTTCCCATCTTTTTCTTTGTGGAAATTACTAGCTCTACAGACCTTGAGGCTTTTCTTTTCCATATTGATACTAACTGTATGTTATCATATTTGTACATTCACATGTCCATTTTATGAAAGTCTGTATGTTTCAAACTGACAAGACCATACATGGGGTTTGCTGTGATCAATTTGTAGGTGTTTTCCTTCATAGCAGAATCAGAGTCTACATCTTTAGAGTTTGGCCTAGGATTTGCTTCATGCTATGAAGAGTGAGCTTGGCCTCACCCCTTCAATTTCCAGAAAAATGTCTCGATTTTCTTCTCCATGCTTGTGTCACTGCCAAAGATCTGCAAAGTTCCCTATTTGTATGGCAAGAATATCAAGCCGCTGGCTTGCCTTTACAATACCTTAAGCTTTTTTAAGGTAATTTCCAGTTTTGCTTTCACTCTGGCTTCTGGAGAATTTTGTTCCATGGAGGAAAAATAATTTCATTTACCTTTCGGTTTCAATCTTGGAATGTTGCAGGATGTATCAAGCCCTTTTGGCTGCAGGGGACCGAAAGGCTGCAAAAGTTTTGGGACGTAAAATTCCTAAAGATGATCCTCATGTTCGGTCTATCATTGAATCATGTACACTGACTTATTTAGAGAAGAAGGAAGAAAAGAAAAAGAAAAAAGAAAAAGAAAAGAAAAAGAAATGATTTAGGAATATTTAAATCAACACAATGATTAGGATTAGAGATGCAAGTTTTTGTATCAAACCTGGAGAAATAAGTCAGAAAAGGACCCCTTCATGTGGGAAAAGTCCCACACATCTAACTTAATTGTACGAATGCTGGTTCTATTATCTATATTATCAGTGCCCATTGTCTCAGAGCAAGTTGTTTTACTTCACCTCTTCTTATTCTATAAGAATTCTTCCTATGGCTGTCTGTTTCACTAACATGAACAATGCAGATTATAAAAGCTAGTTTAGCTAAATTAGCTTTACATTCTACTTTTAATCTTTCATGGAGTGGGCTTGTCCCTCCTGTTATAAGAAGCATTGTGGCTTCTCATTGTACTATTTGATTGAGTAATACAATTCGGTCGTCTTTCCTCTCAAAAAAAAAAACAATGCAGATTAGTTTTCACTTTTCAGACAGAAGATTTGAACCTGCAACCTTTTCCTGTAAACTTAACCATCTCATTTCACTTTACTCAACAGTTGAAGTTACCCAACTCTTAAGTGAGTAAATATATTTCTCATTTGCAAAATTTTACGAAGTCGAAGGACCCATTTGCCAAAATGTAATGTACAATTCGAAGCCTTTTTCTCTTTTTATCATTGAACCGAACAAAATTATGAACCGGGCTGTTGCTAATTTAGGCTTCAAAACGATAAAGCAACAAGTATAGCTTGCCTGCACCTTGCTTTAGCCTGCTCAAGCCTCTCACTCAAAGTCTCGTCCTTCACTGCAGCCTTTACCATAACCATGTCCATCTCCATCAGCTTCCAGCACCCTGAACAATTCGGTCACCATTCTATCTTCCACCTTACCTTCATCTCTTAACACTTCTGCTTCCTCTCTTGCTCTCTCAGCCACAATCTCTGCAGCCTTCACCAGCAACTCTCTGGACCCGAATTCTCGCCCCATTAAGCCTTCCAACTTCTCCAGGAAGTCAGCTATGACATACCCTACTGGCTTCTCCAGTGGAATCTCTTTGGTTCTCTTCCAACCAATCTCAAAGTTGGGTGGCTCGGGCTTTTCCAGGCCAGTTGAGGACTTCCTGTCTCGGGTGATTTCCGATTTTCTTCGCTTTTCGATTGGGAATTTCTCTGCGCTGGTGGTGGTTTCCAGAGTTTGACTTGGGAAATCGGGTTGAGTAGAGTTTGGTGCAGTGCATTTGGTGATGAACAAGTAGTGTTTTCTGGGTGGTATACGAATGTAATGCTGTGATGGGTTTTGGTGGTTTGGGAGGAGAGGAGATGGTTTTGTGGGTGAGGGTTAGGATGGGAGAGGAATTGTGGGAATAATGAAGCCATGCCTGAACCAGAGAAGTGGGAACCAAACTCATGAGGGAATGAAGATAAGCCTATATATATGTGCTGTTAGGTTCCTACAGTCACCGCCAATAATAATACTTCACTTCAATTGTGTACGGTTGATTACGTATTGGAAAAATTTTAGATCCCTCTAGGTAGGGGTCCTCATTTGGCCCATGAGGCCTAAAGCCCATGGGCCCTCTCGACCGAGGGGCAAAAGCCCGCCCGGCCAGCGGCAAAGCAAAGCCCATCTCGGCCCTCGGCCCATTCCCGCAGCACCAGGCAGTGGCTAGGACGGGAGGGTTCAAAGCCCGTGCCCTACCCGTTATATGCCCATTAAAAGCCCGCCTCTACTCTACTTATAAGCCCACTCGAAAGCCCATTCAATTCTTGTATTAATATCTTTTTATGTAGTTATATTGAACTAATTATTGCATTAGGTCATATGTTTTTTAATTTTGTATTTTATTTTGGTCAATCATTAACATATCATAATTTTTTCATAGCTTTTTGTATTTTTTTAACAAAATAATATGACATATAAATATAATGGGCTTGGCCCACCCACCCAAAAGCCCTGCCCGGCCCTAAAAAAAGCCCGTAAGGCCCCTCGGGCCCATAGGCCTTGATTTTTAAGAGAGAAGCCCGACCTTGCTCGCCCGCCCGAGCCCATTAATTTCCTCATTTGACAACCCCTACCTCTAGGTCCTCATTTGATGCTAGCCACCTAAGCTTAACTATTATTAAGGTAAATCTAACAATTATTTTATGGAGTAATTGTTAATTTGTTATATAGACTTTTTTTTTAATCAAGCCCTACATGGGGAAATAATATATTCATCACAAGCCGTATTTCAGACCATTATATACCCCTCACATTGCCATTTAAGGATATAGACAGTATTGGCATAGGAGGTAGTGGTAGTACCCTACAATCTGCACGTAGAAATAGACCCACTCATTACACATTTTCGATTGTAGAGATAGCGGAGATCCTCCATTGGTACTACGCCCTGCAGGCTTAGAGATCTAGGTTCCTAATACAAGGAAATTAGTGAATTTAGATAAAACTAAGAACATAGAGTTGGGCCAAGAGCTTAAAACCCTAGCCCAAATTGAAATCTATATCGACTAGGGTAAGACCCCAGCACCAAGAAAAACGCATACAACCCAAATAGAGGACAACCACCAAACAAAGGCCCACCCGAGGCCCATCACCCCAAATTCAAATTAAGTCCACCTTCTCCAAATTCTCACAGTTATGAATCCAGCCCAAGCCACGCCCCTCTCCTCACACGCACAGCCACGCCACAACCCATACTCTCAAGTCAGCCCCGCGATCATCACATCGCTATGCACCCAAAACCCCCACGGGCCACGCCTCAAACCACGGCAAGACGGGAGAAAAACACGCACTCACCACCATTCACCATCCCAAAATTTAACAAAACTCCGACAAGCCCCCGAAAGCAACACTTACTCGATCCGATGGCCCCTTTGAGCAATAGCGACACACACTCCAATACTGGCCCCGCAAAATTAAGCACCTCATGACATTTACTCAGGCCCAGAGGTTGAAGGCCCGCTACCAAAGCGCCACTAACGAGGAGGATTTTGCAGTAGCAAAGAACCGGCCTTTAGGGTTTTTAGGAATATATTTGTTATATAGACTTGATTATCACGTGAGGAGCTTCTATTTATCTTTTATATTGACATTTGGATTTCTTTTTGATTTTTGAATATTTTTAAATACTATTGTTTCTTTGTGATCGAATTATATTTCCAAGATGTCACTTTGCATTGTCAAAACAAATGGAGTAGCTATTCATGCATTCTTTTGCTAATTGGTGCTTGCTTGCTAGGATACATAGTTTTTATGGATAATTCTCGTATTACTTTTAGGATGTTCTCCGATGCTTATTGTAATTTGGGGTTCATGCTCTATGCCCCTCTCTTGTATTCTCGTAGTTTCATTAATAAAGGCTTTAAGGCAGCACAGCCCCCTTTAAAAAAAAAAAAATCAAATCCTTTTGACGTCGACTCTGCAGTCCAAATATTTTTTCTTTAATGAAGATTCTACAGGTCATTCTACAGTCCATATATACAAAATATTTCTTCATTGACATAGCACTACAAGGTTTTAAAAATACTCCCATCAGACACCGGTCAATTTCCATTATCTCAGAAGTAATATAGTTCAAAAAGTTAGCTTTTTTTGGGTTGAAATACGTTCTTATCCAAATTCTTAATTTCTTACTAGAACTTTAACCCAACCATCATTTGGAACTATTGAGTTGGCATAGGTTTCTTTTCCCTCAATTCTATCCATAGATTTCTCTTAAGGCCCCCTACAGAGAATTAAATCAGAGAAGAGAAAGGTTCTCTGTGCCATGATGAATAACCAACAATGATAATCTTTTACCCAATAAAATCATTTCATAAAAGTTAGGCCACAATGATCCAATCAATTATAGTACCTAGTTACCTACCTTTGGATGATCAAGATTTGAATTAAAACCATCATCACACACAGGTTGGTATAGATTGTGTGCCGGTCGGTCCATGATTATTCTATACGCATGGCAGGTTCTCATTTTCATTGTACAACAATAAACCACAAACATCTAGAATAATCTTTACCATAACATCCGATGATGAACCAGCCTAGCTATTCTGGTTGGATGGGTGTGGTGGCCACTTGAGATTGATAATAGAAAAAAGACAGAAACTCACAAAAGGTAAAAGGAGGAAGTGTACGGAATAAAAATAGGGGTTGAGGTCCAAATGCTAATGCTAATTTAGGAGGTGTGAATATAACTACTCTACCATGTGTATATAAATAAAGCTAATAAAATTAGATGTGTGGCTATTGTCACTCTACCATTTTATTTGTTCATTACAGTATAACACCATATATTTTAATTTTCAATATTAAATTTAGGTATTTCTAAATGTACCCAAAGAAAAATCTATTTACATCCAGCAAATCTATCTTGCATGAAAAGACGATTTGTATCCTCATATGAAATGACATTAAAAGTCATGATAAATTAAGATAATAACAAAAGAAACCATAAAATTTGAAACTCTTTTTCTATTTGTACCTAGCATTTCACATTGTTACGTTTGTTACTTTGAAAGCTTCGTCTATACATAAGAGCATGTTTCATATTCTATTAATTCAATGCCGATCGCCCTTCTTAATTCTTTGAAGAAATAAGGGGAAGTGAGAAATCAAACCCAATCAACAGAAACCATCGGATAGCTAAACTTTTCAATGATCCATATGTCTAATACTATAATGGCCAAAGTACATTTGAATTCTTCAAATTCTTTCTCTCGCTGTTTCCTTGATCTAAAACAAATGCACAACAAAGATAGTACATGCACAAACCTTCCCTTTCTATAGCATGAAAGCTTGAACCACCAAAGCATCTTAAAATCACATAATGATAATGATCCAATACAACAATTTGGTTCTACCACACAAACACATACACAAAGAAGAGAGAGAGAGAGAGAGAGAGAGAGAGAGAGAGAGAGAGAGAGAGAGAGAGAGAGAGAGAGAGAGAGAGAGAGAGAGAGAGAGAGAGAGAGAGAATGAGAGAGGAACCAGAAAAATAACACAATCACTATAATCATGAATACATATAAATAACGCATGTATCAAGTCCATGAAACGGTGATCAAATCGACGCGAGATCATAAGGATGAATTCCTAACAGGAGAAATTGATGTGGAAATTGAACATAAATACATAAATTGGAAGAAAACAAAGCGTAAGATGAAGAAATTGCATGGGATTTGCTGGGTGTGTTATTCTCAGATTCTCATAAAAGTTTTGCTGGGTGTGGGTTTTGTTAGGGTTTAATTAAACATAAGGGTATTATTGGACAAATTGTTGGGTGTACTTAGAGATTCTATGATTTTACTTTGGGTGTAAAAACTCTGCTGGGTGTACTTAGATATTTGTCGGGTACATTTAGAAACACCCTAAATTTACTTACTTAACTCATTTCGCTTTTCAGTAAATATCTTTATATGGCATATTCAATTAAAAAATAATTTTTTTAACAAATTCTCTCATTTAGTAGAAGAATTTTATATACACATCCCTTTATACTAGATACACACCCCACTTTTTGTAAATTTTATATGGGTCCTTGACCCAAAGCACCAAAAAATTGGACATAATTTATCCTTTTACCCCCAAAGAATGATATTTTTATTCCCACTCAACCCAAATCAAATGAAAATGACAAATATGCCCTCAGCCTAATTAAGAAACTACAAGTACTGCCACCCCTCATCTCTCTTTCCCATCCCGATCTTTCTCTTGGTAGCTCTCTCTCTTCTCCCTGGCTGCTCTCTCTCTCCTCCGTGTCTTTCTCTTCTTGATTTATGGATAGCGAATCGGTTTAGTAGCATGAGAGGGAGTTGGATCGGGTTAAGGGGTCGTGGAGCCCTCAAGGCAGCGAAGAAATCGATGTTGATTGTCGGGCCCTCGAGTCCGGTCAGAGCGAGCCCGGCCCAGATCCGGGATCCGGCGTCATTGACTCGGCTGGTGCTCCGCCTCGGCTTCGGCAAGTGTTCAGCCGTGAGCGAGGCAAAGCGTGTTGAGCAGTTAAGGGCGAATGAGTCAGCCACGAGCCAAAAGCGACATGATCTACAATGAACCGGGCCCGTCAAATCTGGCCGACTCGAGGCTACTCGACCGAGTTAGGGACTTCGTAGAAGAAAGAAACGGCGTCGTTGCAGCGGCAGGACAAGGCCGGTGAATGAGAACAAAACGATGTCGTTTGGGCTCTGAGTTCATGTCTTTTATGCGTGAGATGATTAGGAAGGAGGTTAGACATGGATGACATGAACGGTCAAGACTTTTAGTATACCCAAGCTTTCAGAACTCAACAATACATTAGCTGGAATAAAAGTTGTTGGGGTTGGGTCTTTTGATATTGACATATGAGTAGGGTAAATTAATTTCTTGTGATGCCTCTTTTCATGATGAATTCAAAGCTGCAATATATATTATTATTGGGGGCAATAGACGTCTATTGCCCTCTTATTAAAGGGGCAATAGACGGCGTCTATTGGAGGGCAATATACGCTTTTGAATTGATGTAATCTCTTTGTTTTTTTTCTCTGTAATCAAAAGTTTTATTTGTCTAAATTTAGGAGATTAATTCCCATTATGTATGCATCGAAAAGTCCTATTGGGGGCAATAGGCGCCTATTGGGGGCAATACATGGTCGATAGTAGTCGCCTATTGGAGGGCAATAGACGCCTATTAGGGGCAATAGACCAAAAGTTCTATTGGGGGCAATAGACGCCTATTGGGGGCAATACATGGTTGATAGACGCCTATTGGGGGTAATAGAGGTCTATTGCCCCTTATTGGTGGGCAATAGATGTCTATTGGGGTAATAAACATTTCCGGTGAGGTTTTTGAAAGGTCCGATGCGGGCCGGTGGACCTGGAATCCGGCGTAAAGTTGGCCGGAATCTGGCGAAGTTGGCCGGAATCCGCGCCGGTGACCGGATTCCGCGCCGTGTGACGGCCCGTAAGTCTCCTATGGTTTCTCTCTTCCATTTCTCTCTCTCTAAGTAACAAAGGGTGAGGGGTAAAATGGTATTAAAAAAATTAAAACAAAAAAAAATCTTAATGGGGTATTAGGAAGACTCCCTTAGAGTGTATTGGGTAAGAGGAATTAAAAAACTTAATGGGGTAAGTGGGAAAAAAATCCCTAGAAATGGGGTAAATGGACAAAAACCCTTTTTATATTGCTATTTCACCCCTCTTCCCTTTCTAATCGTTGGAAAAAAAAAAAAAAAACTCACTACCTAATTGACGGCCTTGGCGCCTCATATTCAAGTTTAGGCCTGCGTCAGCGGGCCGAGCCGAGCTGGGCCTAATTACATTTTTAAATAGTGCGGGCGGGCCGGGCTTCATTATAAATCATAAGATCCAAGCCCATCCTTATAAGGCGGCCTTGCGGGCTTTTTTCGGCAGGGCCGTGTAGCCCAACTTTTTCGGCCGGGCGGGCTTTTCTATATCATTCTAAAACATATATATAATTTTAGTATTTTACATAATTTTTTTATAAATCTATATTTATATATCATACATACACTCCAAAGAGCAACCTCTATAAATTCAAAGAAATGGGAAAACCGATAGTTGAATGTGTGATTATTACAATAAATTGTGCGTGTGGTTAAAAATTTAGTCAATTTCACTCATAGTTTTGAACCCGATCGGATTGGTCAACCGTAGTCACTTATATGTTTTCTTGGTTGACCAATGGCGCGGACAACCGCTTGAAACGTGCTTATTTTTTCACATTACGTTTGTAAATATTCCATGTCGATGGATGTGCGTGGACATAAGATAAAAAAAATTTTAATTACAAACACATTGGCCTATACCAATTTTCCTTCTAAAGTTGTATGACTTATACATTGCATTTAAATTGTTGAGGTTCATTCTAAAGCAACCATGAGTGGAAAATGAATTCGAGAAACCAACCGCTCGATGGAGAGATTGTAATGTTTTATGGTGGTTGTAGAAAATCCAGCCAATTTGGTTCTCGCTTCAATTCGATCAACTAGGTCAAACTTAGTTACTCTTATAAACCTATATTTATATATCATACACTTCAAAGAGCAACCTCTATCAATTCAAAGAAAATGGAAAAACCAAACCGCTTGATAAGATTATTACAATAAATTATGCGTGTTGTAAAAAATTTAACCAATTTCACCATATTTTCAACCCGATCCGAATTGGTCAGCCGTAGTCACTTATATGTTTTCTTGGTTGACCGATGGCATGACGACTTCTAAAACGCGTGCTTATTTTTCACATCACGCTTGTAAATATTCCATCGATGGATGTGCGTGGACATAAGATAAAAAATATTTTAATTACAAACACATTGGCCTATACCAATTTTCCTTCTAAAGTTGTATGACTTATACATTGCATTTTAAATTGTTGAGGTTCATTCTAAAGCAACCATGAAGTGGAAAATGAATTCGGAGAAACCAACCTTTCGATGGAGAGATTGTAATGTTTTATGGTGGTTGTAGAAAATCCAGCCAATTTGGTTCTCGCTTGAATTCGATCAACTAGGTCAAACTTAGTTACTCTTATAAACCTATATTTATATATCATACACTCCAAAGAGCAACCTCTGTCAATTCAAAGAAAATGGAAAAACCAAACCGTTTGATAAGATTATTACAATAAATTATGCGGTGGTAAAAATTTAACCAATTTCACCATATTTTGAACCCGATCGAATTGGTCAGCCGTAGTCACTTTTATAGTTTTCTTGGTTGACCGATGGCATGACGACATCGCTGAAACGTGCTTATTTTTTCACATCACGCTTGTAAATATTCCATCGATGGATGTGCGTGGACATAAGATAAAAAAAATATTTTAATTACAAACACATTGGCCTATACCAATTTTCCTTCTAAAGTTGTATGACTTATACATTGCATTTAAATTGTTGAGGTTCTTTCTAAAGCAACCATGAAGTGGAAAATGAATTCAGAGAAACCAACCGCGATGGAGAGATTGTAATGTTTTATGGTGGTTGTAGAAAATCCAGCCAATTTGGTTCTTGTTTCAATTCGATCAACTAGGTCAAACTTAGTTACTCTTATAAACCTATATTTATATATCATACACTCCAAAAGGGCAACCTCTGTCAATTCAAAGAAAATGGAAAAACCAAACCGTTGGATAAGATTATTACAAGAAATTATGAGTGTGGTAAAAAATTTAGCCAATTTCACCATATTTTCGAACCCGATCGAATTGGTCAACCGTAGTCACTTATATGTTTTCTTGGTTGCCATAACTCCTTCTAGAAAAGTCGGAATCGCAAACCGTGAAAATTCTTCAGAAACTAGACACATGGGGCTTTCCGTGTATATATAGGGTACAACTCGTAATTCCATCTGAGCAGTTCCCAGTAATTCAGCGAAGTTAGGTTCTAGACATGAACTTGTAAAAGATGTTGCAGATTCCCGTCCAAGCTGAACTGCCTTCACTTAAATTGCCATAACTCCTTCCAGAAAAGTCGGAATCGCATAAACCGTGTAAAATTACTCAGAAACTAGACACATGGGGCTTTCCATGCATATAGGGTAAAGCTCCTAGTTCCATCCGAGCAGTTCCCAGTAATTCAGTGAAGTTGGGTGTTCTGCACAACAATTTCTGTGTTGCAGATTCTCGTTCAAGCTGAACTGCCTTCACTTAAATTCGCCATAACTCCTTCTAGAAAAGTCGGAATCGCAAAACCGTAAAATTCCTCAGAAACAAGACACATGGGGCTTTCCGTGCATATAGCGTACATCTCCTAATTTCATCCGAGCAGTTCCCAGTAATTCAGCGAAGTTAGGGTTCGGGCATGAGGGCCGGGCCTAAGCGGGCTTTATGGCGGCCCTCGCCCCACCAAGGCGGGCTTTTGCGGGTTTTGACGGGCCGGGCCGGGCTTTTGGCCCTCCAGGTCGGCGGGCCTCCATCGCCCACTTGATCAGCGGGCTTTTTGATGAGGCCTATTCAAGTTTGATCGGCTCGGGTTTTGGCGTGCCAACGAAGCGACAATTATGGCCTCTCCATAGATCAAGAAAGGGACCGTAATAAGAGGTCCACAAGGACCTACTCCAAGTTCTTAGTTTGAGCATTCTTCAATCCTTTTCCCCAATAAAGAAGATGTTCAATCTCTCCTCAAATTTCTTGACTCATAGGGATGCATGGGCTGAGACATTTGAACAAGTTTTTGGACAATTAACTTCTTCAAGGACAGATTTCCTAGTGGCGTTGTCGGATGTGATGCCTTTGAGGACCACAAAGGCTTAAGGAGAACATCGGTCTATCTGAAGTTTCAGGGGTGGTTGTCCAGTACTCTGAATTAGCTAGCTGCAGTGCTTAATGGATATCACTTCTTAAGCAGCTTCCCTTATGGAATGAGCAAGAATATGAGTGTGAAGGAAGCTCACGAGTATGTAAAGGGTGCTGTTTCCAGATTCATTAGAGCAAACAAAGAGGCCATCAAGTTGGGAGCAGACAAATCAGCAATAGTAGATATAAGATCTTCCCTCACAATAAGCTCCAAAACTAAAAATTAAAGAAATCCTCCTGTGTTCTTTATACCTAGCTATATACTGAGAATACATCACCTGAAATCATGCTCCACCTTATGAACTTGGGATTTCTGTTGCTGTTGAATTTTGTGACAGTAGAAAGCAATATGAAAAGTAGTTATTTCTGCAAGAATAAAATTGATAGTAAGGAGGGAAGGCAAGAGGCATGTAGTGATGGCAAGGGAGGGAAAATCCATTACAAATACAAAAACAAGAGTTTCAAATGAAAATGGGAGATCGAATAAGATATTCAAAAATAATTGATTAGAGGAATGACTTTGAACTTGAAAATTATAGGTTGGCCCTCAAGTATTTGTAGAACATAGCAGTGATGATGAACAAGCGTCAATTGAGAAGAGAGGGACAAAGTGAAAGGGTATAAAAGGAAAAATGGAAGAAAAAATATATTAAAAAATTAGGGGATGTGTATTAATAAAGTAAAGGTGTGTATTTAAAATTACTCTTTAGTTTATACTAATAGAAAAAATTATAATATATTAAAGTTTCCTAACACAAAATCATAATCAGTTTTAATGTTTGTCTATTTCCAATCAATGTCAAAAGATTAGTAAGTTAAGAGCAACACTCCAACAGTTTCCCTATAATTTCTCTGTATTATAGGGAAGCAAAAGTCAAAAGGTTTAGCCTCTTTTTCTTCTCCAACTCCAACAGATTCCCTATTTTAGAACAATCTCTAAAAATCTCCATATTCTTCCTTAAAAATTTTAGAGTTTGCTGTAAATATAGGAATTTGGTTTTCTCTTTCCTCACTTTTCTCTAAAATAGGGATAGTTAGAGAGCAACTCCAACAGCTTCCCCATATTTTGATTTTTCTCTATTTTAGGGAAAAGTATCTCTCTTTTGCTCCAACAGATTCCCTATAACTATCCCTATTTTAGGAGAAAGTGAGGAAAGAGAAAACCAAATTCCTATATTTACAGCAATCTCTAAAAATTTAAGGAAGAATATGGAGATTTTAGAGATTGCTGCAAATAGGGAATCGTTGGAGTTGGAGAAGAAAAAATATGCTAAAGCTTTGACTTTTGCTTCCCATTATACAAAAATTATAGGGAAGCTGTTGGAGTTGCTCTTATAGGGAATCTGTTAGAGCAAAAGAGACTTATTTTTCTCTAAAGTAGAGAAAAATCAAAATATAGGAAATCTGTTGGAGTTGCTTTGTAACAATTGTGGCGATGAAGAAGATAATGATTTCCTTAAAAAAAAAGAGAATGATTATTATTATTATTATTATTTTTGTTTTAAATTTTTACTTTCTCGTGTTCACAAAGGGTATTGCAAAGATTTTGATGAAGTTAACATTAATGGTTTTGTAAATTGAATAACGAATTAATGATAAGGAGGGAACAAAAGGACAAAAAATAGTAATACATTCATATTTGGGTAGAGAAGATGAAGATTAGTGCTATTCAATGAGAAATTAAGAAACAGAGTGCATGTGCTAAAAAGCCTTATATAATACCTAGTGGCTACGGTGCACACTTCATGCATAAAGCTCCGTCATCAAGAAACAGGTTTTTTCTCTCTCAAACTTGACATTAGTAAAGCATATGATCACTTAGAATGGCCTTTTGTGCAAGCTATTCTTTTAAAAGCTGGGTTTTGATCGAGTTGGGTTCAAATGGTTATGAATTCTGTTATGTCGATTAAAGTGCGCTATCTTGGTTCATGGGGAGCCTTAGGATCCAATCATCCTATCTCGGGGCATTAGGCGAGGGTGATCCTTTATCACCCTACCTTTTTATCCTTTGTAGTGAGGGGCTATCTACTTTGATTTACTGTGGTCTAAATATGTGTCCACGCAGACTCCCACTTTGCATCACCGTTCTTTGTAGATGATCGGTATTCTATTTGGTACAGCCACTAATGAGGAGTGCTTGCAATATAGAAGATTATTAAATGTGTATGAAATAGCATCCGCCATAAAAGTCAATTTTGAAAAAAGTAGTGTTGTTTTCAGTAATAATGTCGCACATGAGAGAAAAGGAAGAACTTTGCCGCTATTCTTGAAGTCTAGTGTATAGCTGAACATGATAGATATTTGGGGCTACCAATGCGCATTGGCAGATCTAAATCTGCCATTTTTAGTACATTAAGGAGAAGCTCACAAAGAAATTGGTTAGTTGGAGAGCAAAAATCCTCGATGTTGCTTTGGTAAGGAGACTTTAATTAAAATTTATTTGCTTTCGGACTATGCCTTTGTATGCCATGAATTGCTATCTGCTTCCGAAAGGTTTATGTGATGACATTCATCAATCTGTGTGCTTCCTTTTCAGGGGTGACACGGATGAGAAAAAGAAGATTCATTGGCAGAGTTGGGAGAAACTTTGCCTCACTAAGGCGGAAGGAGGTATGGGTTTTAAAAATATTAATTTATGCTTATAATTTAGCAATACTAGCTAAAGCGGGCATGGAGACTTCTAACCAACCCTCACTCTTTGATTGCCCGATTATACAAGGCAATATATCATCCACATTGTAGTTTCGAAGCCGATTTTGGGAGACTCTCCTTCTTTCTCGTGGAGAAGCATTTTACAAGGAAGACCAATTCTTAAGGTTGGTACACAATGGAGAGTGGGTATGGCTCAAATATAAACATCACAGACGGATAGGTGGATCTCAAATTGTCCACGCGTATTTGTTACAAAAACCTAATGCATGCCCCCTTTAAACAAGTTGCCGACCTCATTGACCTGTACACTAGACGGTGGTTACCATCCATTGTCAACTTATGTGTCTCTAATGAAGTTGCACAAAAGATTCTCTACATGCCATTGAGTCAACGAAACCTACAAGATAAACTTTGTTGGCAGCCGAGCGCAATGGGAAGTATCTGATCAAGTCCGCTTATTGGATAGCTAGGGCTGCGGTGTTGGAGCACACCTTAGCCTCCTCATCACATGGTAACCCATATAAAGTGTTGTGGCAGCGTCTTTGGCAAAGTGGGGCAAAGGTGCACGGCAAGGTGCAGATCTGCCTTTGGCGTGCTTGCCGAGGATCGAATTTGAATCGGTGCATGTTAATAATGTCATAATTGAGATTGATTGGCTTGCAAGCAACTTGGGATGTTGCTAGCATACACCATGAAACTCGGGGATGGAAATATGATTGATGACATCAAAACAGGCTTACTCGCGTCTCCTACTATGTCGTTATGCTACGGTACTCCTAGAATCGCCAACTCTGTGGCTCATCGACTTGTTGGAATTGCTAATTATGAAAGTAGCACTAGCTAGTCTATTCTAGTTTGATCATATTCCAGAGTGCATCGTGGGTGCACTTAACTTTGATTGTAATCAACCTTCTTAGGGTCTCTGTATCCCACTTTTCTAGTGTGAGAGAAACTCTCACTTCTCTCTAAACAAACCCACCGCTTAAGTTTTTCCTCCTCCTCCACCCCTCTTTTCTTGCGGATCCGCATCATTCTGATCTGGATCTTTGGCTTGAAAGTCTGGGAGGTACTGATAATCAATTTTCCCTCTTCGTGAGGCTTTATGTATCTATGCTTGGCTTTTTAATTTCATTTTCTTTTCCGCATTTGTCCTGGCGATTTTACTCGGAGTTTGTCTCCGCTTTTGGCCTCGCTTTGGTTCTTGTTGTTCCCCAATCTTCCTTTTTTCCGGTTTCTTACTGTCTTCATCCTCTTCCCCTCGTTCAGTCTTTTCTTTGCCAAGATTGGTTCTCGCTCTTTGGAGCTTTCAAAGTGGGGTTTACCTCCTATCGCTGGGTGATGCTACAAGATCTTGTGTACTACTGTGGTGCCTGTTTCTTTGATCCCTTACTAGATCTCACCCGATCCTTCCATCCGGTTTATCCGGTTGTTTAACCGGTTGGCAGATTTGGTTTGATGTGGTGGAGATGGTGTTGACTTGGATCCTTGGAAATCGATGGCTTGGTGCATGGGCGGCATGGGTCTCACCTCTCGCGCTCGACATGGTTGGATTTGGTTGCTGACTTCTTTGCCGTGGCTTCGGTTGCTTCGTCCCTTCTTGTCGTGGTGGTTGCAGTTTGTTGGTGGCTGTTGTTTGTTTGTTTTGTTCTTAGTTTGGCCTTTTTTAGCCTCGTTGTTGGTTATTTGTTGCTTCCTTTGGGGAGGCTGTTGTCTCAGTGTAATCTTTTGTGTTTCAATAACACCTCTTGATGTTTAATCGCCAAAAAACCTTTTTAGTGGTCTTTGAATGGAATTTCTTTTAACTAAAAAATTGGTTATGTATTTAGTTTTTTTACATATTTGGATGATAGAAAATTAGTGTATTTATTAGTAATTTTACACTTGGATAATATAATTTTTCAATAATTCAAATGTTCGAGAGTAAGAAAATGGTAAAGTGGCAATAGTCGCACTCGGCCTAAAATTAGTCATGTGAAAAAAAAATTGTTTTTAATTGAAATTGGCACCCAATTTTTTACAAACCACACCCCTTTGTATGAGTAATTTTTCCAATAAACATGTGCATAGAATTAGTAATTTTCCCAATAAAAAGATGCCGATTTCACTCTTGTTTTTATTTATTTATTTATTTATTTTTTGGTCACAAGTCAAATTGTCAATAATTACTCCTTATGAGTCACGGACACATTATTTATATTAAATGATCTATGTTATTCGTACAACAACATCATTTTGAATCAATTTAACTTGAATTGACATTTTCTTGACCATCTTTATGATTCAAAGACGGCACCACAAGATGGTGTAACCGCGTGGCCTCATCATGGGCGGGCTAGGGCCGCCCTACCCCCTAAAATTTAGGGCTTAGGGTAGGGCGGGCCGGGCTTTGATCAAGTCCAAGCGAGCTTAGGGCTGGGCCGAGGCCTCAAAATGCAAACCCTTACCCCGCTCTTAAGGCCCATTCCGCAGTGGGCCAGTAAAGGGTCGGGCCAGCCTTTTTGAATAGGGCCGGGCCGGCTTTTTGTCTAACTCACATAAAACCAAATTTTGCTAACTATTAAAAAAAAAAACATCTCTTTGATATATGAACCTGAGTTAATTACAAATTCCACATAAACCTCAAACTCACATTCTCACCGATTAATTGCACCTGAGGCACTATGCCACCGAGGCTACAAGAACTGATTTGATACAAGAACTGATCAAGTCCTCATCAATTCCCAAAACGTTGTAATGTTTGATACAAAAAATTGTATCAATTTCCAAAAAGTTGTATGTAATTCAACACTTTCGCAAAGGTTTGCACAATCAAGTCTTCACCAAACAAAGAACCTGCACAAAAACATATAAATAATTTAGAAACTAGACACATATTTCAGTTCACACATAAAAACACAAACAAAACATACCAACAGGACACATATATATACATATTCAATTGATTTAACATAGATCTGAAAATAAAGCATAAAGCAAGTAACACACGTGATGTCCAATCACTTGGGCGTTACTAAGAATCAGCTTAACTTGATATCAATTCAGGGGAATGCAAAAGAAATGCATAATCACGGATACACAAAACCAAACGTAAGAGCAATCATGCAATCCTTGACCTTATATAAATCCAAAAATTAAAACCAAGACTAACGAAGTCAAAGCGACTCGAAGATAACTACTTTCACAATTATATTTCCAACAAACAAGACTCATCTCACTCAATTTACCACTCAATGCACATATTAGCCTCTATCTAACATTATCAATTAAATTTCGAGCCTTTTTTCGAGATGATTTCCACTCATATGAGAATTTTACAAATCTCTTTTACGAGTTGGAAGAACACACACCTCGCCAATATGCCATAAACAAGTACAAGAAGATGACCAGGCTTCTTCTACACTCATGACACCTCTCGGAGAAAGAAGCAAAATTCTCCTAATCGGGTCATAAGCGCGTGAGCTGAGTCCTTGGTTTCTCCAACTATTATATGCCCCTGAAAAATCAAAAATCAAAACCAAAACCACAACAATTCAATCTCCTAATTTCCAAAATCTAAGAAAATTTCTCAGGGCAATTAACAAAATTGTACTCAATTTACCAGCCAGAGAAGGCCAAATCTAATAAGAGCAACACGCATTTACCTAATCATCGGGAGGAGATCTAATCCCTAGAGCTCCATTCCATCGATTCGCTGCAACCTCACCGGGCGTAGTAAACTACAACGCACGCGGATTAGAGGAGCCGTGGAGGCCATTTATATATGTGCAGGCCATTCTCTGGCCTTCGATCCACTTCGTGGCAAGTCGGCGTCGCCTAAAACCGCCGGAGGTGGTGGGTGAGAGAGCGTCCCGACTCAAGGAACAGAGAGGTCGAGGGTTTGAGAGACTCGACGATAGTGGGATCCGTGGTGGCCGTGAGAGAGGCGGCTCGACTCGATGAAGGAACGTGAGAGTTTGAAAAGAGACTTGATAGTGGGAATGTGGGATTACGATATAGCGTGATGCTTGGTGATGTACCAGGTCATGAGATCAAATGGGGCACCAAAGCCCAATGTATACTATGTGTGTGTTTCAAAGTGCTATGAGCCCTTATTTAGAAAGATAAAAACAAAAAGGGTTTTTGTCCATTTACCCTATTTTTAGAGATTTTTTCCCACTTACCCCATTAAGTTTTTTAATTCCCCTTATCCAAAACACTCTAAGGAAGTCTTCCTTAATACCCCATTAAGTTTTTTTAAATACTATTTTACCCTCACCCATTTGTTACTTAGAGAGAGAGAGAGAGAGAGAGAGAGAGAGAGAGAGAGAGAGAATATTGAAGAGAGAGAAACCATAAGAGACTTAGGAGCCCCGGCCGGAATTCCGCCAACTTTTGCGTGGATTCCGATCACCGGCCACCGCCCACCGTACTTTTCTCGAAAACCTCGCCAGAGGTCCCCAAAGAAGGTCGTGCTCGGAGATCTCATAGGTCACCGGAAACGTCTATTGCCCCATAATAGAGGGCCCCCCTAATAGACGCCCCCAATAGACGTCTATTGCTCCCTAATAGAACTTTCGTCACCTAATGGAAACTAATCTTCTTAAAATTAGACAAATAAAACTTTGATTAAAGAAAAAAAACGAGAAGATTACATCAATTCAAAACATCTATTGCCCCCCATTAGACATTCAAAACCTTTTTTTTCCTTTCCTTCTGCCCCATTACTTCTTAAAAAAAAATTGATTTGGGCACCCTCATCTTCTTCTCCTCCCATCTTCCACTTCCACGGTTGCAGACCTCCATTCTCCTAGTTCGATGGGTGAGGTCCGGGACCCGTGAGCGTATAAAGTGGAGGGAATTGCGGCGAACAACGAAGCGAAGCGAAGCTGGTCTACACCAACTGTTACCCGGCCTGCGTCGCCCGCTCGTGCGCATCGAGACTAAGTTAAACTCGGTTAGAGCTACCGGAACTTCGGGCATGATGCCGAGTTCGACGCCGCACTGTGAGGTGAAGAGAGAGCTTCAAAGCGTGATCCGGAGTTCGGCCGCACTGCAGGTGGGGAGAGAGAGAGAGTCGAGTGGCATGAAATGTAATTTATTAATTAGTTTCAGGCTAAAATTGTCATTTTACTTCAAATTGGGTTAATGGGAATAAAAATTTGTTGTTAGGGTAAGTGGGATAATTTTAGCTGATTTTTGTGCTTTGGGTCAAGGACCCAACAAAAAGGGACCAAGAAAAATGGAAATAGAAAAGTCAAAAACATAATTGTATTACGTATTTAATTATAATTAAAGTTAGAATCTCTTTCCTAGGTATTTTTTCTCTTTCTTTGCAACGCCTTTTCTCTCTTCTTCCATAAAACAAGATCGAAGACACTCTCTCTTTTCTCAACTTTTCCCTCTACATCTCTCTAAATTCGCCTTCCCTCACAAGCTCATTGAGTCATTGCCCCATTTGATATTTTCTTCCCTATTGTTTTCTCTTCTCGCTTTTTTTTCTTTCCTTTTTTGTTGCAATCTCCAGAAATTAGGGTTATTGAAATAATAATAATAATTCTGAAGAAAAACCTACCTAGCCGCCCTTGAACGCTGCCTCACGCATTTGATTTTCTATTGAGATTTCATGGCCTATCCAAATGCGACGCCTCTAGCGGCGTCAGTTGTCGGATAGGCCAAAGATGACCTAGGGTCCGATAATCGGTTTAGCCGGGCTTAAGCCTAGTCATAGTGGAGGTTCTGTGGTGTTGGCGGCGCTATGCGGTCCAAATCGTTTACTTGAGGTTAGTTAGGCGGTGGAGGTTTGTTGGCAAGTCAGCGGAGTTGACATCTCGCGCGTGGTGGTCTAAGGAGGGTTTCAATATCGGCGGCATGAATTTGGTTGGCTGGGATAGTGTGTTAGTATAAGGTTATGTTTGGCATTCCCTATTTTAACAAAACTCTACTCTCATTAAGAAGCCCAAGTATGCAGCCCAAGTCCACAATTGTTTAATTATACCAAGTGTGGTTGTCTTGCTATCAAAGACCCACTTGAAGTCTCAAAGATCGGTTCTTTGCTGCTTTGTCGACTTCCCCATCTTAGCATGATTGCAACTTGCTTCTTCTTCTCTTTGCCGCCGAAAGCCAAGGCCAAGTTTGAAGATTAGTTCAATTGCAACTTGATACCTCATCTCGGTTTTGTCGCTTTGTCGCCTTGATGTCGTGCTTCCCCATCCCATCTCATCTTGCCTGTCTTGTCCAAGATCAAGCTTCAAACTTGAAGATCAAAAGAAGACCCTCTTCATCATGGCTTAGGTAAGCTCATACATGGCATCTCTTTCACAAAAAGTCAATGGTTTTTCATGGGTTCCATTCGGGTGTCAGCTTTGATTAAGGAGTTGGAGTGTTTGGCTTATAGAATTGGTATTCCCAATTGAAATTAGGAGCATGGGTTTTACATGTGCAATCTGAAATTATGGGTATGGGTTTACCTACTCCAATTGAGCTTAATGGTTCTTTTGAGTGAACTGTCCTTCCTCTTCCTCCTCTATATATATGGGTTCTCTGTTCCTATTTGGCCATTGAAAATACTTTTGTTTTTCAGTCCCTTTGTTGTTAAAGAGTTATCTCTTTGGTTTTCTGTTTTTCAAAGTGTCTTGTTCCATGTTGAAAACAATTTGAAAAACAACAAACCATTCATTCATTCATGCATAATCATATCTTGCAATATCCCATGAGGTCATTTGGGTATTGCAAGCTTCAAAGGTGAAATCTCCAAGAAGAACTTATTTGCGTTCATAGCTTGTTTTCATAGCCGAGATTTCAAATGTATCACTTGTATAAACAATTAGCAAGTAGTGATTACACACAGCCTAGTGAGTCAGTCTAGGAAGGATTTCCAGCGGTCGAGTTCAATTTACGTGGTGTAAACTTGTAATTTGTTTTTCATTAGTGATTTGGTTTTGGTCTTTCAAGTGTAAAGGCCATGCAGATGTTTTCCTTGATATGGTTTTACCAAGGCCAACAAAACATGTGTTCTTTATTGCTTTAGTTGGTTTGTTGAATTTACAATACTTTCTCGTTCAATATTAGTTCTCGTGATTAATCACCCCTGTTGCAATCCTCGAGAAAGTTTTTGAACGAAAAATTGGCTGTGAGCCTATTCACCCCCTTTAGGCTCGTCCAACTGCTAAAGCTTCTTGGGATTTACTTCAAACCACTCATGAGGGGTAACAAAAGGTGAAGGCACAAAAAGTTTTCCTCAAGGTAAGTTGTCTATCTTTTGTGACAACACTAGTGCCATTAACATCTCTAAGAATCTTGTTGTTCAACACTCACGCACAAAAGCATATTGATATTCGATATCATTTCATTCGTGATCTTGTTGATGCAAATATCCTTGAGCTGTAATTTATTCCCATTGAAAATCAATTGGTTGATTTGTTTACAAAACCTTTAGACAACCTTCGCTTTTGAGTCTCTTAGGAAGTCTATTGGAATGTGCTCTATTGTTTGAATATTATCACTCATATATGCAGGCTGTATGTTATATATTATGTGTGCTGCATTTAGTGTAGTATGGGAAAAAAATAAGTATTTTTTTGGGTTTGGGATTGCATGCATAGTTTCAATCCTGGTAAGCACTGACCAAGTCTTGATCTAAGATCAAAGGACAATTTGTTCAAAATTTCTTTTCCTTGGTCACTCAAGGTTCTCAAGACTCTTTGCATCAGCTTTCTATTGTACACTGCTCATTTTTGTTTGAAAAGTCTATTATCTTAAACTCTTGCACCTAAATCTCTTGTGGGGTTTTATATTGTGCTCAGTTTTATGATGGTTTGAAATGAGTAGTTTATGCTTCTTCATGAAAATATTTAGAGAAGCTTGGCCAGGCTATTCCCAAAGTAAACGGGCCTCGGTGCGTGGTGAGCGATATGAGGATTGGGAAGAAAAGGGAATGGTTTGGTCACCCCGGTGGTATTTTCTTGTTTGATATCCTCTTTTGACTCGAGTTGATATGTCCTTAGGAGTGTCCTTGTTACACTTAATGCCTTAAAACCAACTGGTTTGAGAGCCATTGACATAAGACTTGTTACATGGGTCAAAAATATGGTTTATTTCGAGGAAAGCTCAAGCTTAACAAAGCCAATGATTATGAGCTAAATAAATAAAAATAAAAAATTTGGAGTGATAAGGATCAATAAACTCAAATAGGATTTCATCTCATTCCTTTGTAATATCTTGTGTATCAATTCTTATCCCTTGGATGGTTTAGCTCAAGTTTCTCAACAATTCAAGAATCATGAAATGCTACAAGTCATCTTTTGAGCTGTTTACAAAAAGGAACTGTCAAATTGTCTTGAGTTTCTTTGTGGGATCTGGAGGGATTCAAATGTGATCTGCAATCCTCTATGGCTCTTTGCCTGACTTGTCAAGATAAATCTAGGATTGACTATGCCCTTCATCCTTGCTTGCTTGCATTTTTAAATTCTCAATAATCCGCTGCATATATTGAGGGGGGAGTATTCATGATACATGTGGTCTTCCTTGTGTTCTTCAAAATTGAAGGTTGTTAGTTCAAAAATGTTTTCCAAGTTGGCCATTTGCATTTTTCTGCTGATTTGTGCTCTTAAATGGATGATATTTGTTTTTGTTGATAGTGTTTTCCCTTTTCTCATTCCTAGACAAAAAGGGGAGAAGTACTATTAGGTGCCTTTGTGGCTGTTCCTTATTGCTAATGCTTCATGTGATCTTAAAATGCTTGGTTGCATTGTTTTTCTTGTGCCTTAATTGCCCATGCTTCACTTGGTATGTCTTGTGCAATTGTTTCAGGTTTGTATTGTTGTTTACTTTTAGTAAGACATGGCTTTATGCCGGAAATAAATCCTTGTCATTTTTTTGGCAGGGAGACATGGGCGTTGTCCCGTATGCACACTTAGTGTGCCTTGTCCGCCTAGCGAGGCAGCGAAGCTATTTGCTTGATCAAATGGACACAAACTCCTAGTGGCAGGATGAAATTGAGTGTTGCCGGATTTATATCCGCGTGCGTAATATAGTGAGAAACCCTGTGCTATTTGTAATGATGCTTCCTCGTGATAGAGTTATCTTTCCGATGTGTCACCACTATGTCAAAGCAAATGGAGTAGTCATTCATGCACTCTTTGTTAATTGGTGCTTGTTAGAATACATAGATTTTGTGGAGAGTCTTGGTATTGTTTCGTGATGTTCTCTTTATACTAATTATAATTGGGGTTAGGCTCTACGCCCCCCCTTGTATTCTGGAATTTCATTAATCAAGGCTTGAGGGTAGCCGCATCTAGCCCCTTTAAAATAATAATAATAATAATAATTCTAGACTCCGATAGAGAATGAGAAAGATATTACAGTATGGTTTTTTTATGGTTGGAGTTTGACACTTTCATTGAAAGATATCTTGTTTTTTTATTAGTTTGATTTCAATTAAGAAGAAATTTCATTTTTTGTTTTGTAACTGTGTTAATCCTCAATAAATTTATAAACATGGATTTTTATAGAACTTTATTGCACTTTTGACAAATTTAGGAATAAGGACTAAATGACTCTTTTATATGAGTTTACCAATAGAAATAGAGTGGTTCTAGTTGGACCTTCAAATTTGCTATATGGACCTCCATCATTTTTCAATAGTTATTGGACTTTTGTCAACTCATATAAAAAGACATATAAGGATACTGAGAGAAAGAGAGAAAAGAAAAAACTCTTCTTACCTCCCCACCGACAAATTAACGTATGCGTTTTTCTTTTACTTTCAAAGTATGTTCTCCCTTCAATCTCCCATGCTTGGATGTGAGATGATACATTTGTAGAAATTTTTAAATTGTTATTGTTTTCTATTAAAGTCCCATGTTTCAAATATGGAATTAGATAAGTTTGGCCTTTATACTTGTAAGCAAAACTACTCCTTATTTGTTTCAACTTTTAGGAAGGGATAGATGAATGCAACAGTAACAAAAATACTTATAATTTCTCATCAATTTGTTCTCACGCTTCCCTTAACTTTTTTCTTCAAAGCTTTATCTTCAATTCTCCATGGCTTACAACACTCCAAAATGTTGGATTGATTCATAGAACCGAGGAAACCAACATCAAAGAATCTCGCTTTTAGGATGGGCTCTTCCTTCGAAGTTCGGCTGCTAATACCCGGAAGACTCACGAGCAGCAAGTAATACCAAACTTGACTTACTTAACCAGTCCAAATCTGCAATTTGGTCAATTCATTATGCTTATTCTTCTCTTAGTTGAATTAATAGAGATAATTAAAAAAATAGAACAAAAAGATTGTTGAAGAATAAATTTAATTGTTCAAGGATATTTTAGTAAAATTAAGGAGATGCACTTAGTAGTGAATTAGAGGTCCAATAAGTAGGAGAGGTCCAAAAAGCAATTTTGAGGTCAAACTAGAATCCCCATAGAAATATAGAGCTTAAAAGATAATTCTTGCCCGGGGCCTTGAAAGACTCAAAACGCGCCCTGGTAACAAGTTTGATTGCGTTGTCTGTAAATCACCAAGGCTTCTAAAAAAAAAAAAAAAAAGTAAATCACCAAAGAGAATTCTCACCAAGAGACGTCCGTGATCAAGTCAACCCGCACAGGACATGGAAGATGAAACTGTGAATGGAGTTGTTACCACAAGGGCATTATTTAAGGGAGAAGAAAAAGGCATGTGCATCGAGAGGAGATAAGGTTCCAAGACTTAGAAGTCTTCTCGGTCATCCTTCATCTCTCCAAAATATCAGAAACCATAAACTGATAAACCTGCAATATATGTAACTGTAACTGAGGTTGGAAGAGAAAGAAAGGTTGAAGATGTCGCTGGTGTGTTCCCAGAAATGTTCAGTACTATTTTCACAGGGCCGCGCATGGCCGGCTGGAAGCATATTGAAAACGGCATGTGGAAAGATGCATGGGACAAGAAGCTCATCGAGAATTCTTCTCTTCCGGTATTCACATCATCTTTTTTCTTCGATTGTGAGATTGATAGTTTTTTCTTTGAATTTGGATTTTTTTATGTTTATCTGTTTTGGTTGCCCTTACTCGCCAAGCTTCTTGCTTGGCTTTTGCTGTATTGGGGTCAAATCACTTGAGAATGATATATCTTTCGAGCCCAATGCTAACTTGGTAATTAAGATGAATTGCTTGTTTTCTCCATGATGAGTTTTATAACTGCAAGGGTTCCTTGTATGTTTTCTGAAGGTCTGCGAGTTTGATGGGATTAGATTTAAGGGGATCACTTTTTTACTGAATTTTGTTTTTCATGACTTGGGTGTTATTCATTTCATCATTTTAATTGTGGGTTTTTGTGTGTTAAAAGAATCATGAACTGCTTCAGCTGTTCTGATGAAGATGATTATGCATGACAATGGAGGTGCTTACATGATGAAAAATCCTGCAGGTAATGCTCACCGTCCTATAGTGTAGGTCTTGTGTTGAATCCAGCCTGTGTGTTCAAACGGGCTATATTTTTGATGCTTCTTTTTATTTTTGGGTATATGACTTGCATTTTGTTTTTGTATATCGGCCACTGGCTTTGTCAATTCGACTTTGGAGTTCAAACTGACTAACTGAGTTGGGTTTCATGACACGGGAAATGAGGGAAGTCATCATGCCTCCGGTAATGCGCCCAAGGGTGGTCAAATGGTAAAGGTCCAGCCTATTGAAGTAATGAAGTTCCGCTGATACCAGTAGAGGAGCTAAAGGAAATTACTATTAACTTTGGGACAAATGCCTTGATTGGGGAAGGTTCATATGGAAGTGTATATTATGGAGTACTTAAAAGAGGGAGCATGCAGCCATCAAGAAGTTGGATGCCAGCAAACAACCTCTGATATTGTATAACATATAAATAAGTGTCTAATTAAAAAAAAAAAACTATAGTTAGTAATAATTGATTGAAGAAATGGGAAAAAGTTAGGGCCGTGACCATTTACCAAATTTTAGCTGAAAATTGCCCACTTACTCCGCTTAAGAGTTTTTAACCCCATTTACCCAATCTAAGAGTGTTTGACAAGATGTTGCCCTCATACTCTCTCTCTCTCTCTCTCTCTCTCTCTGATTCATTGCAGGGAACCTCGCCAAGACCCTCCTGATTGCCCTTCCGCCACCAAGTCCGATTACGCCCCTCTCATAGGACCTCCAAGTTCGACATACTTCCTCTTCTTTATCTTTCTCCGTCGTCCCTCTCGCCTCAATCTCCGTCCGGGCTGCAGGTCCGGATCGGTTGTCGCCGTACGACCTCAATTGCATCTCCGATCCCGAAAGCACCACCGCCACGCCGAAGAAGACGCAAGAAGAAGAGGATGCGTTGCGTAAATTGCGGCCTCTCGCAAGCCATGGAGTTCGTGTCCGGGTTTTGTTCCTCGGCCCGGCTCGCGACCGCCGCTGCCTGTCCCCCCAAAGTTAAAAAGATTATTGCCTCCCAATAATATGTCTACCGGGGCAATAATCAACGTTGTTATTTATTAAAGCACACTAATCATGTTGATTGAAAATGGAGTGTCTTTTATGGTCTATTGGGGAGGCAATAGACATATTATTGCCCCCAATAATTTCTTAACTGCGGGGTTCATTTATTTATGAAAATTAGAGCTTTGATAAGTCTTATGTTATTTTGAGTTTATTAAAGTACAATAATCATCAATGATAGAAACCGGTGATTTTAGAGTGGGCTATTGGGGGCAATAGGCCAGACTTATTGCCCCCAATAATGTTGGTTTATTGTCCCCAATTAAGTTAACATGAATTCATTTTTATCGCTCACAAAGGTCGACAGTGCACCTTTTATGCAACATTTCATGGAGAGCATATAATATGAGGAACAAGGTTGAAGGCGGGGCGGACAAGATGAGGATGAAGATATTATTGCCCCCAATAAGCAGTTATTGCCCCCAATAATATAGTCGGAACTACCAAAAACACATTAGAAGTCGTCTCTAAACACAAAGGAAAAGATCAATGAACACAATTATAGAGACTTCATAACAATTAAGACATATTATTGCCCCCAATAATGTAGACAGAACTACCAAAACATTTTAGAAAATGTAACAATATGTTCAACAAAAAGTAAAAGATCAATAAACAACAATTATGGAAACTTTATAACAATTAAGACACATTATTGCCCCTCAATAATATAGTCGAACTACAAAAACACTCCTCCGGCTTCTCTCCACCTCCTACCGATCAGATCGGCCATTACACGGGTTCGGGCCAGACCGCCTTCATCATCCTTCCTTGCGCACCGAGGCCGAGCCATGGATCACCACCCCTATCTCTCTCTCTCTCTCTCCACCTCGGCCCGGTACCGCTAGACGCCCGGTTCGCCATGCCGCTTTCATCATCCTCTCGCCACCACCGCTTATGGATCACCACCCGGTACCCAAACAACGCGTTCTCCGGGATCGTAATCCAAGAAGCGTAGCTCGGCCAGGTGCCGCCACGACCATGGCAATTCCTCCGGAGCCGCTCAGAAGCCCATCAGGCATACAACCCCAAACCCTTGCAAGCCGATCCTCTCTCTCTCTCTCTCTCTAAAATCGAGGGAGCTTCTCTCTCTAAATCTCAGTTTGTTACGATTTGAGAGCTTGATAGTTACAAAAGGGCAAAACGTCGAAGAAGTTTGAAGAAAATTTGCCCCAACTCTTAGAGTTTTGGGTAAGTGGGATTTAAACATGAAAAGCTAAACAGTGGGCAATCTCTTAGAGTGTTTGGGTAAGTAAGGGGTTAATTAACCCCAAAAATTGGGTAAATGATCATTTCCCCAAAAAGTTAAGTATCTAATGAGTGCATACAAATCAAAAAAGTTAGTTTTTAAGTATTTAATTAAAAAAATTACATATTTTGAACTTATTTCTTAAACCCGGCATGCCTAGATCTAGCTAGATTAGTCGAGAGGCTGCTAACCACCTTCGCGCCTAGGTGGCCGCTACAAAGAGATTTTTCAAACACTGATTTTTAAATGCAAATATATAATCTAAAACATATGATATAAGAACCAAAACAAAAAGCGCGAGCTCTATATAGTTTAGTCGGTCAAGGTGTTTCTTGGTTTTGTTGTACGAGTTGAGTCCTATTCGGCCCTTTTTTCATGATTTTTTTTGTATATTTTTTTTTGCAAGCTGTATTCTCTCTATAAAGTGACAGAGGGAGTGAGGCATATCCGAACTAATAACATATCAACGCAAATTTCTACAGCCCTAACTTTTTACTTGTTATCTTCCCGATTTCTACATAAATCCCTATCCATACTTCCTTATTTTTTCACGTATGTGATGCGATGATTAAGTAAAGGCCGGCCTATTCAACTTTGCATCAGGCTTCCAAAATCTCAAAACCAAATAATACTGTGATTGATTGCTAGTATATATGCATGCTTCTTAATAAAATATAAATTTATATGCTTCACTCTTTGTGTTTAGTACTTTAGTATATATAAAAGATTTGAACTTCACTTGCTTAGTTATAAAAGCTAAACTAAGATAACACATGAATCAATGTTAAGTCATATTCTTTCAAAAAGTCATGTCATATCCCAACAAAGTAAGTACAATGAAATTTTTGTGACTTCCATAAATGGGTTGCACGAGCCATTTTGGCTTTAATTTTCTCTAATCAGACAGGGGTGTTGTCATTAAGACACTCTAAAATGTCAATTGACAGCGAGGACATGCACGTAAAAGAGCACTGGAGACTTGAACTGTAATCCTCTTTGTTGAATAATCTTTAATAGTTGAACACAAGAAATGTTCGGTTGAACTGTAAATTTGTTTGAACAGTAGCAAGAATAAAAAATATGTTGATGAAGATTACAATAATTTGTTCCAGTCACGTTCAAATATGCCCAAACTCTCGATCTTCATCTCTAAATCTGTTAATTGTGATTCTTACACAGACTTACTATATTATGGCTTGCGGCTTCAGTAGTAGTGCTCTTCGAGCAAAGTGCTTTCCTTCATGAGGCCAACCAAAACTTCAAAGATGTACTTCCTATTGGTCTTGCCTTCATTATCCATTTTGCACAACTAGCAGTACGTGGATGCTGTGATATGGCTACATGTAGATTATTATGAACTTAATTTTGGGTGGTATTTAATATCTTGAAGAGGTTCAATCTTAATGTTGCAAATGTTTGCTCTAGTTGGGTGGTTTAGGTCCCTCCCTGCTGACATTGGGTTAATATGCTATTGCTAGTGTATTATTAGTGTGTGCGTCCTCCCTTTTAGCAGAAATCTGTATTGATGAGTCTTTTTTTTTGTATTTTCATGTTGTTTAATAAGGCTATTGCAAATGGCACGGAAGCACCAACTTATAGTCTATCCAAATTATAAAGAAACCTGGGGAATAACTCAAGGATTCCTTTTTGAATGAAAGGGTACGAAAAAGTGGGTTTGAGCTTATGATCTCTTTACTGGTACTACTGAACTTATGTATGCCATGATCCTTATAGGGTTTGCTAGATCTGATTATTCCGTTCTGCAATGTAGCTAATTGTGAAGATCTTTCTTTCCATTGTGTTCAATTATTGGCACTTGCCCACAAAGCTGTGAGGGTTCTTATTTGTAGGGCACTTGACTTCCGGGTTTGCTGTTTTTCTACTCTTCACAAAAAATAGGTCTTAGTCAAGCCTAAATAAACATTACATTCTTTCCTTTCAGTGCTGAATGCCGCATGGGATGTTTGCGTACCAGTTTCTAGTGAGAATACTCTTTTATGTCATAATCGTGTCGGGTACAACAAGATATTGGATAATTCAGGTGCTGATTGTAGCTTCTTGTTTAAATGTTTCTAGCCAGCCTTTATAGGTTTGGGGTTTTATTTTGTGAATTATGTTGGATTATAATCTTGGATAGAAAATTAATGAAATGCCCAAATTTTTGAATGATGAGAAATGTATTTCTTTTTCCCAGCAGTAGTTAGATGCAAACTTTGCATATCATGCTTGTCAAAATGAAGTGATGTATATAAAAACATAACAAAACAGTAATACCAAGGAAAATGAAGTCAATTGAGAGATTAGAAATCAGTACCAAATTAAAAATTGATGTCTCATGATCGATTACCAACCTATCGAAATGTGCCCACAAAATCGATGTACCCAAAATCAATCCACATCGATTTTTAAACACCTAAAATGTAATCTATTGTCAACGCATACAAATCACTTACTATAAAGTAAAACCGATTTACCATGAAACACAGAACATCGGGTTTTAAAACTGAAGTGATGTCTCACGGCGAAATAACACATAAGTTCATATGAAAAAAGCAATGTACATAAAACTAGTAAAACATCGTTTTACATAAATAAAAAGCGATATCCATTGTAAAAGAACACATCATTCTTAATAAAATAACCGATGTTGCCTAAAGGCACATACATCGCTTTTAGGAAAATAAGGTGGCAAGATGCACGTAAAATGGCCAAAACAAACAATAGTTTTTGAACACCGATGTCTAGAAGAGTATTAGACATCATTTCTGAAATTGTAATCGATTTAAATGTTCACTTAGGTATTATTCGAGCATGTACTTTATTAAGCATAAAATGTGAAAATATGAAAAATTAAATATAGTTAACATACAAAATTATGATGATTATAACGATTATACATCGATTTGTGTTTTAGAAGTGATGTTGGTTTGTTATCCTGGGACATCAAAACCGATGTCTGATTTTTTCGATCTATTACATCACCCACTAAGACATATCGCCGGATTTTAGTTTTACATCGGTTACGACTGATGTCTATTAACATAATTCTAGTAGATCTTCTCCATTTTTTTTTAGCCCTTTTGGACTTGATACAGAGATGAGAAAACAAGAGTCTACAGGCTTCAAGGATGGAAAACATTTTAACCAAAATGAAAAGAAACAAGAAGGTACTAATGTGAAAAGCAACATCCACTCCCAGTGCTATGATTCCCACGTATGGCTGATGGGGCAGCACAGCTTGAAGTCCTGTTGTGAATGCTCCTGCAGTCGTTTGTAGAGCAATATATGTAAGAGCAGCGGCACTTATGAAATAGTAAAGATAGCACCCCTTGCTGTTAACAGCTCCCCAAAATAGGAGGCAAGCTGCACTAATTGAGCAAGTCATAGCAACAATGTCTTGGATTATGAAATGTTTTAGATGTTTGCTCGACTGTAGAAGAGCTAGCCCTCGATCTGATGAGCCTGCATCATTGTTGTAGCCTCCAGGCATTGTGAATGCGGCTGTAAATGTTACAGTTGTAATGAGTGTTGTAAACCGCTAAAAAAGGGTCTCACCTGTTGTAAAATGGAAATGTTTCAGAAAATGGAGAGAGTTTTGCTTCCAAAGAACTTGAGAGAGAGAGAGAGAGAGAGTTTTGATGCAGAGAGGGAGTGTAGTATTTTCTGTTTTTCTCTATCATCCATAGATGAGAAATGGATTACATATATAGTGGAAGGCAAGGAACATATAGCCTAAAATCCTCCATAAAACAAGGACCCTTAAAGTCCTCCTTAAAACATGGATCCCCTAAAACTAGGAAAGAGGAAAGCATCTTCTAATATACAATAATTTACATGATATATCCATAATAATTTACAACACTCCCCTTGGATATTTCATGTCAATAGTGTTGCCTAGGCACGTAGCGGCTTTTAAGTTGTCTCGTCAAAAACCTTGCCAAGTAATAAAAACCCTGTGGGAAAAACAACCTTGGTCAAGGAGAAAAAGAGCACAACGCGCATGAGTGTGAAGTAGTAATATCACAGCTTAGGAGATAAGTGGAGTCTTCTTATCAAGATCAGTAAGTAGCATGTCTACGAGAGGGATGCATTTAGAGTTGCTACACCAAAACCTTGCGGTAAACCCAGGTGGGAAAAACCCGTGGTCGAAGGAAAAGATGAGCAAATGCATATATGTTGAATCAAAAACATCTTGAGGATGGAGGCGACCATACTAAAAATGTGCCTCGTTAAAACCTTGCGGGTAATAAAACCCGATTGGGACAAAATAACCACGGCCGAAGGACAAAAGAGTACCGCGATGGTCAAGTGGGTATATACGGATACTCCCCGATTCAACTCCTCCCTAAAAGAAATTACATGTTAGGTAATTCAGATAATTTACGTAGACCAATACCTTGTACATGCTTCCGAATGTAGATTTTGGTAGTGACTTAGTGAAGAGGTCTCCACTTACGATTGTCTTGGTCGAATCACGCTTGACCTCAATCTTACGATGCTCCCGTTATTCTTTGATTGAAGAAAAACTTTTGGTGCAATATGTTTTGTGTTGTCTCCCTTTGATGAAACCTCGCCTTCATTTGCTCGATGCAAGCAAAGATTATCCTCATGGATAGTGGTTGGTTCATCGCTGGTGGAATGCAGTCCACATGTGCTTTGAACATGCTTTGTGATGGCTCTCAACCATATACATTCACGCATCTTGCCTTCGTGAAGAGCTAGAATCTCAGCATGATTGAGAAGAGGTAGCAACAAGGGTCTGCATTTTGTAGACCTCCAAGAAATTGCCGTGATTCCCAATGGTAAAAGACATAACCGGTTTGGGAACGTGCCTTGTGTGGAGTCCGATAGATAGCCTTTTGCATCGGCATATCCAACAAAGGCGAGCATCATTACGGCGAGGATCAAGGGGGTTTGATCCATTTCTTGATGCATAGGGATAAAATAAGCCCATATCAATCGTACCTCTAAGATAGCGAAAAATATCTTTTATACCATTCCGGCTGGCGTGTTGGTGCAGAGCTATATCTAGCTAACAAGTTCACGTAAAATGAAATGTCCGTCTAGTGCATTGAGTCAGAAGTACAATAATGCGCCTATTGCACTTAGATATGGGACTTGGTGCCAATATCTCTTCGTTATTATCTGCGGGGATCTAAACGGATCTTTCTTAGGATCTAGACTTGGATGACCATGGGTGTGCTTGAAGGTTTAAGCTTTATCCTCATTAAAAGCGCCTTAACATCTTACGGATGTAGTTTGATTGATGAAGCGAGAATCCCATCAGCACGCGTGCTCAAGCTCCGGTGCCGGTAGGCAAGAATTGCTCTCCCAAGATCTTTCATTTCAATTCGGACTTCGTGTGCTTGGCGGTTTCTTTGATCTCTTCAGAGTACTCAATCAGATTCATGTCATCGACATAAAGCGCCACAATTACAAATCCAGAACTTGTTTTCTTAATAAACACGCATGGGCATAGTTCATTTGTTTACATATCCCATCCCAATCAAATAATCACTTAGATGGGTATACCACATTTGCCAGATTGCTTCAATCCGTAAGTGAACGCCTCAAACGAATGGAGAGGGTGTTCCGTAGTCTAGAACTATTTGTATCGGGTATCTTAAGTCCTTCAGAACTTTCATGTATATCTCACGTATCAAGATCCCCATAGAGATAAGCCGTGACCACATCCATTAGCCGCGATATTCGATTTTTGAAATTGCCAAACTCGATGAGGTAGCGGAGCGTTATAACATCCATTACGAGGAGAATATGTCTCATCGTAATCAATCCTGTATGCGTTGAGAGAATCCTTAAGCCACTAGGCGAACCTTGTATCTTACAATCTCGCTTTCCTGCATTACGCTTCCTTACAAATACCCATTTAAATCCTCACGGGTTTAACATGGTGAGGTGTGAGCAGCGACAGTGTCGAACACTTTTCTCTTTGTCAAGGAATCTATTTCGACACGGATTGCTTCTTTCCATTTTGGCCAGTCGTCTCTACGTTGACATTCATCAGCAGGCGAGGTTCGACATCATCGCTAGTTATAATTTCAGAGCTAACTGCTTCAATACAAATATATCATCGATGATAATCTCATTTTCGATTCCAAATCTCACTTAAGCATGCATAATTTATCGAGATTTCTCTATTCTCGAGTGGGTTCAAAGCGTTGGAGCCGCCCCCAACGCGTTGTCTCTTCTAGAGACGGACCCATAATCTGGAATTATCTCGTGAGATGGATCAGTTGAGATCGCTGATGTCTAGTGGATTACGCTTTGTGCTGGTTTTACCCTCTTCCGGGGATAGGAATCCTTCGGAACCTAGTGGTCTACCTCGCTCGGGCAGGACATGTGGACTGGTTAGCCGCCATGGTCGTATTACCTCGTCCATCCGGGGACAACAGCGTCCCTGAGGGACATCTATTCTTGCAGTGTACATTTGCAAAGCAGGTATATGTGATCTCGCCACTTTAGCTAGATCGTAGAAAGCGCCTGGCATATTTTGGGCTACACTCTGTAGATCTAGAATTCTTCGCGACTTCATTATCGCGATTGTGCGGTTCGGGATCAAGATGAGACATAGTGGGGACATTCCACGTCAATTCACGTCGTTCATCGAGGCAGTAGCGTTCTTATCTCCCCTAACGGGAAGACTGTCTCATCAAAGTGACAATCCGCGAATCTAGCGGTAAAGAGATCGTCATTGTCAAGGGCTCTAAAAAGCATTATAATGGATGGGGATTCATAACCGACATATATGCCCATCCTTCGTTGAGGACTCCATTTTTATACGCTAGGCGGCGAATTGGCACAAAAACTACACACCCAAATACACGTAAGTGCTAAACATCAGGTTCGCATCTACCAGGTCACCAAGCCTGTAACGCTGAATAAGGTTGGGTGGCAATGGGCCTTAGCTCGGACCAACATGGCTGCATGCAAAATTGCATAGCCCCACGCAGATATCTCTTGGAAGCTTGGTGCGCATTACCAAGGTCCGTATGCGATCATTTGTAATCTTTTAATGAACGCTTAGCGAGACCATTCCGTGTGAACATAGGGAACTGGATGCTCAACATTAATCCCGAGGACATGCAATAATCATCAAAAAGATTTTGATATAAACTCTCGGCATTATCAAGTCTTATGGACTTGATTGGATAATCCGGTGGTGAGCCCTTAATTTAATGATCACGGGCAAGGAGTTTAGCAAAGCAGCATTTCTTGTGGACAATAGTGTAACATGCTTGACCACCTTTGTCGCATGCATCAACCAAAACCATGAAATATTTAAATGGTCCGCATGGTGGTTGGATAGGTCCACATATATCCCCTTGTATCCGCTGTAGAAAAAGGTTGGAGTCTTTTCAGTCTTTTGCATATGATGGTCTTATATTTAATTTTCCCAATGAGCAAGCTTGGCATAATGTGTTCTTGTACACAAGATCCTTATTGGTAAGGGGATGCCCGTGGGGATGAATTTAGGATACACAGCGATCATACTTTGACACGGTGTCCCAAAGCGGTCATGCCAAAGCAAGTAGTTGCTCTCAATTGGTTAGCTTACGGCTGGTTATGTGATTCGCCTCAATCGATCTAATGGTAGCCATGTAGAGACCACTTTCGAGAGGCATTTTAGCTTCTCCAATGTCCGCTTAGGCCATACAAATTGGAGGTTATGCAAAAGATATTCCACTCCTTTTTCCTCGATGGTTTCAACGTGATAACCATTGGCTCGAATATCCTTAAAACTCAATAACGTTCTTCTCGAACGCGTGGAGAGTATAAGGGCCTCATTAATGGTAAAATTCAGTACCATTGGACAACATAAATTGGGCTTTGCCATGGCCCTCTATCAGGTTGGATTGTCCTGATATAGTTGTCACAGAGAGGTATGAGTAGGCAATAAGTTTAAAAAACTTCCTATCTTGGAGTATGGTGTAGTAGTAGCACTATCACCCAGAACAACAAATTTCTCCACAAGACATGCCTATTCATATATTTAATTCAATGGATCACATGTATGAAAATAAATAATTTTATTGAATTAAACATCCAAACATAACAAAATTATGCAAAACTAATATTCCAAAGATCACCAAAGATAAACTGAAAAATAGAAAGCATTATTCATAACAATAACATAGATATGGCACAAGTGCCTATTATGTCCATGTCCTCGAAGTTTTCAATCCTCGATGTATCCATTAGCCGCTGGAAATCAAGTAATTTCCAAGGTGGTATCCATAAGGGAAATCAGTAATCTCCAAGGTGGTATCCATAGTCGCTTTGGAAATCGATAATCTCCAAGGTGGTATCCATAGGGACTGACTCTTCCACAAGGTTGGCCTCTTGAGTTCAGCTGTCACGGCGTGATACTCTCCTATCTCTTCATCCTGTTGCACGGTACGGTGCGGGACCAATGGTCGGTGCCTCCACATCTATAACATAGATTATGCTGATTTTGGCGGCGCACGGCCGGACTGTGGTTCTCTCTAATTTGAGCACTGCCGGACTTGGGCATTTCGGGTTTCCACCACGCGGGCCTTGTCCACGCCCCTTCCTCGACACCCTTGGGCCATTGCACGGGTGGTCGCGGGTCATATGGGCCATTTACTGGTCCATTTCTTCGGCCCATGCCTTGGACGTTCAGACCTTCTTCCCCTTCCACGGCCCCGTTCCTCCTTCCCACGCATTATTTTCGCTGATGGGCAATAATATTTGCTGCTTGTGCAAAGGAATTGCTCTAATGCCGTGGGCCTTGCTTGATCATTCCTCAAAAAGTAGGTTGTTGTTCTTTTCAAATGCTTAGCAACATGGATGGTGATTAATTCAGCAGAATCTAGCAAAGTTTCTTTCCCTGTATTGTTGCCGCGGGACCATACGAGGGAAGGAGGGAAGGTGGAGAAAGTTTTCTCCAAAGAGGTCACTTACGTGAGCTCTTTCTCCACGAGAATTTTAGGAGTGACCGAATCCGTGATTTCGTGAGTTATACTCATTGACAGCCTTGAAATCCGGAAGCGTATGTTCTCGCCAATGCGTGTCTTGCTTCCTGCAAGTAGATGGCTCTTTGATGGTTGAATCAGCTTCTTCTAGAGCCGACCCAAAGAGATCGTGGGTCCTCTTGACTAAATATTCCACCTTGAAAGTGCTTCTTCCATATGTTTCCCGATGAAAATCATAGCTCTTGCCTTCATGTCTTCAGGGGTGATGTTGTCGGCAATAATCGTTGATCTCATCTTTATTTGCGAAGTCGGATGAAGCTTGACATCTTGGGTCCACTTGAGATAGTTCCTTCCGAAACTTCCAAAGTTTATTAAAGTCAAGCTTGTTGAGATTTGACATTCTCTACAAGGATTTAAAGGACAATAGTTAGTGCTATGGGTAATAACTTCCATAAGCAATCAATAAGAACTTCAGGTTCCATAACATGATACTAAAAATCGGATTAAACATGTATAGTGAATTTGTGAAGGAAACTTCAAGTTCCTTTTATGATACATGTGAACTTCTGGTTCAATATTTATGTATGAATTTTTTGGTTCAATGTTTATGTGTGAACTTCTCGGTTCATTAAGTACCTACATTCCTCACATATATATTCTTAATGCAAAGAATTTAAAAGCCGGGTAAAATATTTTAAAATTTTAATATGAGCAGGTAACACCACAAAACATTATCATAATAAATAATGAAGGAAAGATGTATCATTATCACAAAGTCCAAAACAAGTATATATATAGATATTCACACAATATACATGAATTGATAGCTAAATTAAAAGCTATTGATTTTCCTCTTTTCTTTCCCTTTTTTCAATCATGCCAATTATAATGCAAGAGAAATAAGTGTCTCTCATAGAGGATTAAGTTAAAACTAGATGCTTCCAACAAAAGTCATAAATCTGTGACTGCAGTTCCTACTGAACAACAGTCAAAAACGAACTGAAACACTAAGCAAAACTACCCAGAAAAATATGAAAATTTACAGAGATGTACTAAGCATATAAAGACTCCAGCATACAAAAATTTGGTGAATTTTTGGAGTTGAATTACTATTTTAAATAAATACTGGAACACAGACATCAGAAGGTAAAATGAAACAGCGAAATTGGTTTTTGTTTTGGAAAAACCTACTTGGTTGTAGAGCTTGTAGACTGATGTTGATTGAATGATGAACTACCTCTTCTCTGCAACCCAAGAGTTATTCACCTCTTCTCTTGTCAATCTGCAATCCGAATCCTAGAGCTATTCGTGGCTGATAGCGTGTTGTAAAATGGAAATGTTTCAGAAAATGGAGAGAGTTTTGCTTCAAAGAACTTGAGAGAGAGAGAGAGAGAGAGAGTTTTGATGCAGAGAGAGGGAGTGTAGTATTTTTCTGTTTTTCTCTATCATCCATAGATGAGAAATGGATTACATATATAGTGGAAGGCAAGGAACATATAGCCTAAAAATCCTCCATAAAACAAGGACCCTTAAAGTCCTCCTTAAAACATGGATCCCTAAAACTAGGAAAGAGGAAAGCATCTTCTAATATACAATAATTTACATGATATATCCATAATAATTTACAACATGACCCATTTTCTTGTAAGTTTGCATTGCTGAAATTGCTTCTTCGTGGTCCGCTTCTTGCTGAAATCTGCAAGTAAAACAAAGCGATTAAAACTAAAATCAACAAGCTGTCAATAATTTATTTATAGTTAGAATGATGTCCATGCAAGGGAAGTGGTTTAGAATAAAACCAGTTTTTGGCCTGCATCTTAAAAATCTTTTAAGCGTTTTGGAACAGTACTAGTAGTAAAACCAACAGCTCTATCAGAGGGGAGATGATGAACAGTTCTAGTTTGTTACACATAAAACCGAGAAACATTCTATACTAGGAAGGTTATATATTAAGTACTCACCATGGGAGATGTAATATTACTAGATTTCTTCATTGACCTATCATTGTCAAATGCGGTTTTGGCCATATTTGTTCTTGGATCTTTGATTTACTCTTCCATCCCACCTCAAGTACCAAAGAATCCAAGTTTTTCTTGCAATCGCTGCTAGATGCAAAGGCGTGTTTCCATCAATATCAGACTGATTTATCAACCCTTCTAGTTCTGGTGTTTCTAATATATATGTGACAACATTAGCTTGTCCACTGGAAATAAAGCAATATGAAGAGCATTCTGTCCATAAGGGTCAACAAGTTCTCCCGAATCTGGGCAATGTTGGATAATCTCTCTAATCACACCGTATGACCATTCCTAGCTGCAACATGAATTGGTGAACGACCATCTTTATCCAAGACATATGCAGTAGAAGTATCAAGTTCTAGTAATCGCTGAACTGTTCTGTGGTCACCTAGGGATGCTACATAGTAGAGAGGAGTCCGGCCTTGTCGATCAGCTTCTTTTGACTAGTTCTTGCTTGAATGCTACCAGAGCTTCCATGATACCTTACAGTAATAGAGTTCACACACGGAATTTTGAGTTTAGGGAGACCATATATATGTAAACATATTACAATACATATGGGACCAGAATCTTCTTCTGTGCAACATGTGCCTAATTCTTGAAGACCAAAATAAAAGAGGAGCCAAAACCGAAGTAATAGGAGCATAGCTAAGTGAATGTAACTAATCAGATAATTAAAAAAAAAAAAGTGAATGTAACTAATGTTAATTTATTAAAACTCAATAGTCAATACCACATCCACTGGCGTCTATGTATACACGAAAATGGATATAAAATCTCAAAGAAAATGATATAATTAATAGTTGTTGTAGAGTATCAGCATAACTACTAGCTAAAACCATCTAATACATATATATAACTGAAAGAGATAAGAACAGCTGAAGGATCGATGATATACCAATATGCCTCTCAACCACAGCAGCATGCAAAGCTGTTTGGCCATCTGAACCACTCATGAGCTGATGACGGAGTTGTCCTTATAATTTGATTCACAATCTCTAACATTCCCTCTCTTGCAGGCCAGATACAATGGAGACTCACCCTCATCATTTTCAACAGAAGCCAAGTTAGGATCAACTTTGATTAAGAACTCGACCACTTTATAGTGACCATTCCTTGAAGCTTCGTGTAATACTGTGTTGTTCCCCTATTTCTAATTCTCAGAGTCTCAAGCCCCAGGTCTCTACCTCTGACACTGATGAAATTATATCTCTAACCAGATAGTTGACAATAGAGAAGTGACCAAACCTTGCAGCCACATGTAGAGGTGTATCTCCATCTAAGTTTTGCCGTATGAGAAGTGACCCGGATCTGCTAGAAATCTCAGCCACGACATTTTTGTGTCCGAATTGCGCAGCTATATGGAGGGTTGTGTTTTCTCGAGGTGTAAGTTTATATAGAAGGCTAGGATTATCACTAAGAAGTTTTCAGAGGAAGCAAACATCCCCTGATTTTGCAGATTTGTAGAGCCTTGGATCCATGGTATATTTGTTCTGGGCACTACAGTAGTACATAATAATGTTGGTACTCTATAATTGTGGGAAGAAGACTTGAAAGACACAAGTCTTGTTGACAATTCAATATTATTTTAAATCGACCTCTAAATTCTCACGTTGTTTATAAACAAGGATGCAGATCTTTCTGGACTAGTGGAAGAATCAAAGTCTGCAAAATGTTCAAAGCCTAACGTTTTTGGTCAAATTCAACGCCTAACTTGATACCGTATTTCTAATTCAGTCTTGTGGACAGGGGCGGATCCACATTGTAGTCTACTTGGGTCGTAGCATAACCTAAAAATTCTCAGGTTTCATGTAGTTTAAGTTACAGGTCTAGAAAATTCACAGAGATCATAAAAAATAGTAGTAGATTTTCTGTGGAGGTAAAGCCACTTTTGCATCTTACTTCATGCTTAAATTATTGATTAAGTCAAAAATGGTGGCTTACTTCATGCTTAAGTTCTTGATGAGCATGATGTTCTTGATAAGTAAAAATTGTGGCTTACTTCATGGTTAAGTTCTTGATTAGTCAAGAATGATGGCTTACTTTCCAACATATGATAGTTGTAAAGATTGCATTTACAACTCATCTATAGCTAAGTTTCTTAAGCTTTAAGAAGCTAGTTGTAACCTCCTCTATCTAATATAAATAGAGGTCTTGAGTTATAGAGTTGTAATCCCATGTTGTGAGTGAAAACAAAGAGAACACTACTAGAAATCTGTTCATTTACATCACATCATTTAAATCGATCAGACTTGCACATGATGTAAAAAGTAAGTTAACATCGCTTTAGAAAAATACCGATTTAGAGAGAGGAGTTTAGAGAGAAAATAGAGATTTCTCGATCCTAAAATTCAATTGTCTTTCCTTTGTTAGAGTGTATTTCCTCCTTTTATAAGAGAGAGTGTATTATCAATTGTGCTCTCCCTTATTGCAGAAGCTTAAATTGTTGTATCCTATTGTTATAGTAAAAATCCTTCTACAATTTGCCTATCATCTTGTGCTTCACTTTCGCTTTCATAGTTTCTACTTCAGTTGTAATTGGGTGCCCCATACCACAACATCCTAACAAAGGGTATCGTGAGTGCCGGTTTATAGCCGGTTTTCGTGCTTCTGACCAGATCCAGTTAGTAGAAAGGAGGCGTCTTCAACAATGGCGACAAAGTACGAAATAGAGAGAGAAGTTCAATGGGAACAATTTCTCATTGTGGAAAATGGAAAATGAGAATAAAAAGTAGTTTTGAGAAAAGATGCGATAATCGCTTGGCAACAATTGGAGATAGGCCCGAGGAGATCAGCGATGATAGCAAGTGGAGCGAGATGGATGGCAACGCTATTGCTAATCTGCACCTAGCACTAGCCGATGAAGTATTGTCGTGTGTGGCGGGGAGAAGAAGACGGCAAAAGAGATATGGGATACACTCACAAAATTGTATGAGGCCAAATCACTACACAACAAAGAGAAAGCTTTATACCCTTCTGGATGATGGAGTCAACTACGCATGACCGACCACATCAACACACTCAACACCTTGTTCTCACAGACTCATAGCAATGGGGCATAACATAGAGACGCGTGAACGTGCTGAAATTCTACTTCAAAGTCTACGATTCCTATGATCAACTCATCATCAACTTAACCAACAATTAACAGATACTAGTTGAATGATATTGTAGCTACAGTTCTTGAAGAAGAAAGTCAGCGCAAGAGCAAAGAAGATAGATTGGGAGGCTCACAACAGGTAAGCTTTGATGATAACGAGAGGGAGATCAATGGAACGTGCGTGGTCCCATTGGGAGTCAAAATAGAGTAGACCAAAATTCAGAAGTAAGAAGAATGTCAAGTGTCATCACCGTGGCAAGAAAGGGCACTATAAAAGGGAGTGTTGGCATCTCAAGAAGAACGAAGAAACCAAAGGAAAATGTCCTAAGTCAGCCAAGAGCTGGGGGTTGTGTAGCAAGCACCTCGGATGATCGCGGAAGTTTTATACAAAGGAGGCAACAAATGAGTTATTGAAGGGAGGAGAAAAATTTGCTGATATCTAGCTTATGGACTCGTGTGAGCAACATGGCATATGACCCCTCGGAGAGAATGGTTCCACCAATATGAACCTAGCTATCTCAAGAGGAACTGTGTTCATAGGAGATGATTATCCCTATGAGATAGCTGGTATTGGTACCATCAAAGTGAAGATGTATGATCGCATAAGCATCATTCAGGAGGTACAAGACGCGTGAAAGGCTCAAGAAAAATCTATTGTCTTTGGGACAACTAGATAGTAGTGGATACAAAATCTATGGTCAATATGGGATCACGAAAATAGTTAAAGGCGCGCTTGTGGTGATGGAAAGCTGAAAAGATAGCTGCAAATCTGTACATGCTTAAAGGAGAAACACAACAAGAAGGAGAAGTGTCTATTGCATCAAGAAGTTCTTTAGAAGAATCAGCGATGATGTAGCTGGCACCGAGAAAAGAACCAACTTGGCATTCATAATACATTATGGAAGGAAATGTTGCATACCGTCTACTAACGAGAGAGGATGGAGAGCCATCAACTTTCCATGAAGCTACAAAAGGCCATGAAGCTTCTTTTGTGGTTGGCAACAATGCAAGAAAAATTGAAGCCCTCCATAAAAAACAAGACGTGGGATCTTGTTCCACTACCACAAGGAAGGAAGGCCATTGGCAAATAAATGGGTCTACAAGATCAAACGAGATGGCAATGACCAAGTGGAGGCGGTATCGTGCTAGATTGGTGGTGAAAGGATTTGCTCAAAAGAAGGTATTGACTTCAACGAAATATTCTTTCCTGTTGTATGACTCACAAATGCTTAAAGTAGTCTGGCGATGTGTGCTACATTTGACTTGTGCTTAGAGCAGCTTAGATGTGAAAAGTCGCGTTTCTTCATGGAGAACTTGAAGAAGAGATTTACATGCTCCAACGGTTGGATTTGAAGAAAAAGAAAAGATAACTTGGTTTTGCGGTGTTAAACAAATCTCTATACGGTCTCAAACAAGCCAGATGTTGGTATATATAAGAGATTTGATTCCTTCATCATGAGCCTTGGATACAACAGACTCATTTAGATCCTTGTGCTTACTACAAGAGATTTGGTGATGGTGATTTCATTATTCTCTTGTTGTATGTTGATCTACATATTGGTAGCGAGCCCCAAAAAGATCGTATTAAAGACTTGAAGGCACAGGTTGGCTAGGGATTTTGAAATAAAGGACTTAGGACCTGCAAACAAGATTCTAGGGATGCAAATTTCTTGAGACAGAAATAGTAGGAAGATTTGGCTCTCTCGAGGAAAAACTACTTGAAGAAAATCTTGTGTCGCTTCAATATGCAAGATTGTGAGACAATCTCTACCCCTCTTCCTATTAATTTCAAGTTATCCTCAAGTATGAGTCCTAGCAACGGCGAGAGAGGATGGAAATGTCTCGAAAGTAATCAAGACGATCAGTGGGTAGCTTAATGTTCGCTATGGTTTGCACAAGTCCGCATATCAGGACAAGCAAAGGGGAGTGGTTTGTCGATACATGGCTTAATCCTAGTAGAAACATTGGAATCTTGTGAAGAGGATCCTGAGATATGTCAAGGGTACCTCAAATGCTACAAAGATGTTATGGAGGATCGATTTTTACTGTTAGAGGCTATGTTGATTCAGATTTTCTGCAGTGATCTTGACAAGAGCAAGTCCACCATAGGTTATGTGTTTACTCTTTGCCGGAGGAGTCAGAATTTGGGTTTTGAAACTGCATCTATCATGACTACTTCTACGATAGAGGCAGAATACGTCGTAGCTTCTGAGAAGCTAGCAAAGAGGCACTATGGTTGCAAATACTCTTGGAGGAGCTCGGACACAAACGAGAGAAGATTGCTCCATTTTGTGATAGTCGAGGCGCTTTGCACTTGGCAAAGAATCCAGCATTTCACTCAAGGACAAAACACATAATGAGTTCAAATCACTTCGTTAGGTGAGAAGGTGGAAGAAGGAAGTGTGGATATACAGAAAATCCATATGAATGACAACCTTGCAGATGTTCTAACAAAAGTCGATCAACAATGACAAGTTCATTTAGTGTCGATCCTCTATTGGCCTAGTAGAAACATAAGCAAAGTATGGACATGGCAAAGTAGAAAGGAAAGAAGAATTACAAAAGTGACTTTAAGTGGGAGATATGTGGAGGTAAAGCCACTTTTGCATCTTACTTCATGCTTAAGTTCTTGATTAAGTCAAAAATTGTGGCTTACTTCATGCTTAAGTTATTGATTAAGTCAAAAATGGTGGCTTACTTCATGCTTAAGTTCTTGATAAGCATGATGTTCTTGATAAGTCAAAAATTAAGGCTTACTTCATGGTTAAGTTCTTGATTAGTCAAGAATGATGGCTTACTTTCCAACATATGATAGTTGTAAAGATTGCATTTACAACTCATCTATATCTAAGTTTCTTAAGCTTTAAGAAGCTAGTTGTAACCTCCTCTATCTAATATAAATAGAGGTTTTGAGTTATACAGTTGTAATCCCATGTTATGAGTGAAAGCGAGAGAGAGAGAGAGAGCGAGAGGAGTTTAGTGAGAAAATAGAGATTTCTCCTAAAACTAGGAGTGTATTTTTTCCTGTTATAAGAGAGAGGGTATTGTCAATTGTGCTCTCTTTATTGCAGAAGTTTAAATTGTTGTATCCTTTTGTTATAGTAAAATCCTTCTACAGTTTGCCTATCATCTTGTGCTTCACTTTCGTTTTCATAGTTTCTACTTCAGTTGTAATTGGGTGCCCCATACCACAACATCCTAACATTTTCTTCTCCCTTTTCTTCTTTTGCTCACAACACTTTCTTCTCTTGTTTTTTTTCTTTGCTCAAACCTATTTTTTTTCTTCTCCTTCCTTCTTTGGTTACAATTTGCTTCCCCTGTTTTGCAAATTTTCTAAAAGTTTCTTTATGTTGTAGAGAATTGGAAAAATTGTATTGTATTGTATTCATCTCACCATGAGGTTTATATAGGGTTACATCATGTATACAAAAGGCAATACATAATAGCTATACTAATCAATCGCATTTTACGAGGTATGTCAATCAGCACATTACAACTATGTCAATCTAATACATTACGAGTATGTCAATCGCATACATTACAAGTATGTCAATCATATACATTACGGTATGTCAATCGATAGCATACATTAAGCAATACCTATTGCATGAATAGTCATTATCATTTACAACACTCCCCTTGGATATTCTATGTCAATAGTGTTGCCTACGCTATGCGCTTCTAAGTTGCCTCGTCAAAAACCTTGCCAAGTAATAAAAACCCAGGGAAAAACAACCTTGGTCAAGGAGAAAAGAGCACAACGCTGCTACGTGAATGTGGAGTAGTCGACATCCTTCAACACTCCCCTTGTGCAGCTCAAACTTGGTGATGGCAGCTTTGATCATTGCCTCACTAAAACCTTGCCGTAACAAAAACCTCGTGGGACAAAAAATAACCCACGGTCGGAAGGGCAAAAGAGCACAACACGCCCTTCACTCTTCGAGGATCGAACATGTAGACATCATGCCTCCCACGATGTCAATATCTCCCCGATTGCTAAGCAATCATGGGAGTTGGATAACTTTCTCAATCCGATGCTCTTCACATGTTTTCTCGAAGGTGGATTTTGGTAACGACTTAGTAAATAAGTCCGCTACATTATCCTCGATCGGATTTGGTTCACTTCAATATTTAGAAGTGTCTCGCATTTGCCGATTATATAAAAGAACTTAGGCGATATATGCTTGGTGTTGTAAGCCCTTGATGAATCCTTCCTTTATTTGGGCAACACAAGCTGCATTATCTTCATAAATGCATGTAGGTTCATCTGTGGTAGACTTCAAACCACAAGTTCCTCGAATGTGTGTCGAACTATAGACCTTAGCCATATGCATTCTCGCACAACTTCATGTAGAGCAATAATCTCTCGCATGATTCGAGGAAGTAGCAACAAGGGTCTGCTTTGTAGATCGCCAAGATATCGCAGATTGCTTCCCATGGTAAAGACATAACCCGTTTGGGAGCGACCTTTGTGAGGGTGGAGAGATACCCCTTGCATCAACAAAACCCATCAAGACATCGCGTTGTCATTTTGATGGAGGGGAGGAGGAGCACCGCGAGGAAGGTGACGTTTTTTCCCTTGTGGAGTCCGGATCCCACACACTTAGTTATTTCTTTTCTCTATGTAGGATAAAACAAGCTCATATCAATCGCATTACCTATCAAGTATCGAAAGATTGTCTTTATGCCAATCCAATGGCGGCGTGTTGGCGCAGAATCGCGGTTTTAGCTAACAAGTTCATGCGAATGAGATGTCCGGTCTTGTGCGTTGAGCTAAGTACAATAATGCACCTATTGCACTTAGATAGGGCACTTCAACCTCTAATAAGTCTTCGGCCCTCATCCCTTGGGCCGAAGCGGATCTTTTCGAGCTCAAGACTACGGCCGATCATGGGAGTACTCACAGAACTTTGCTTTATCTTCATTAAAAGCGCCTTAATAATTTTTGAGTATATCTTTGGTGATGGATCATAATCCCATCACTAAAGTGCTTTCGAAGTTCTAGTCCCAGAGGAAAAACCGTGTTTTCCCAAGATTTTTCATCTTAAATTTGGATTTCAAGTACTTAGCAGTTTCTTTTAACTCATCTAGAGTTCCAATTAGGTTCATGTCATCGACATAAACCGCTACATTTGCAAATCCGAACTTGTCCTTTTATAAACACGCATGTGCATATTTCATTGTTCTCATATCCCTTCCCAATCAAATATTCACTCAGATGGTTATACCACATCCGTCCAGATTGTTTCAATCCATATAGTGAGCCGCCTCAATCTTATTGAAAACGCCTCCGTGGTTTTAGAGCCACTTGACTTGGGTAATTGAAGTCCATCACGGAACCTTCATATATATCTCTCAATCTAGATCCCCATAGAGATATATATATGTTGTAACCACATCCATAAGCTGCATGTCAAGTTTTTACGAAACTACCAAACCGACAAGGTAGCGGAACGTTATAACGTCCATTACGGGAGAATATGTCTCCTCGTGAGTCGATTCCTGTAGGCCAGGAGAAACCTTGCGCCACAAGGCGGGCTTTGTATCTAACAACCTCATTTTTCTCATTATGCTTTCTAACAAAGACTCCATTTATGGCCAGCGTGCTTTATACTTGGGGGTGTCAGTTATAGGCCCAAATACTGTCTCTTTGTTAGTGAATCCAATTCAACCTGGATCACATCTTCCCTATTTAGGCGACCGCTTCGCTGGACATTCTTCAACGGAGCGAGGTTCGATATCATGCGTGTTCTATAATTCCTTGAGCAATAGAATATGCAAACACATCATCAAGGATAATAGAATCTCGATTCAACGTCTCATGTACACTAGTGTAATTCATGGAGATCTCCCTATTCTCCTGAATTGGTTCTAACATTGGAGAGTCCCCAATGATGTCTCTTGGACATAACCATAATCCGAATATCTTCATGAGGCGGGTCATTTATGTCGATGATTAATGGATCTTTTGTGCCAAACCCGCTTTCTTTTCGGCGAGAATCCATTGAACCTTTGAGCCTCCCACGTTTCCTTCTTTGCCGGGAGCGGCTACACGAGCCATTGCCATCACTATTAGTGGTGGCGGCCATGCCCAATACCCCTAGGGGTGGCGCCATGTCCATGTTTTTAGGGACATCAATCCTTGCAGGCACGCTTTGCAGCGGGTATATGTGATCTTGTCACTTTAGCGATATCGAAAAGCGCGCCGGGGCATAGAGTCCGCTGCTCAAGATCGAGAATTCTCCGCGACTTCAATTTCCGGGTGCGGTTGGAATCAAGATGAGACAAAGTGGGGACAGACCACGACAATTCCCCGCTGCCTCTGTTGAACATTATTGTTCTTATCTCCCCTAACGACGGAAGACTGTCTCATCAAAGTGACAATCCGCAAATCTAGCGGTAAATAGATGGCCTGGTCAAGGGTTCTAAGTAGCGGATAATGGTTGGAGAGTCATATCCAACATAAATGCCTAATCGTCTTTGAGGACCCATTTTGGTGCTTATTTGTAAGCTGGCGCAATTGGCACATAAAGCATACACCCAAATATGGGTAAGTGTGAGACATCGTGCTCATATCCAAGAAACCATCCGGGGACGCAGAAAATGGTTGAGTGGCAAGAGGGCCTCGTGACGAATGAGCACATTTGCATGCAATATTGCATAGCCCCAAGCGTAAAGCGAGGAGATTGAGTGCGCATAACCAATGCTCTAGCGACTCATTTGAAGCCTTTTAATGGCGAGCTTCATGCGAGACCGTTTTGGGTGTGAACATGAGAAAATGGTGTTCAACCTCAATCCCAATGGACATGCAATAATCATCAAATGTTTTGATGTAAACTCTCCGGCATTGTCAAGACGAATTGACTTAATGGGATGATCGGTGGTGGTGAGCCCTTAGCTTAATAATTTGTGCTAGGAGTTTCGCAAATGCAGCATTTACGTGTGGACAAAAGCATGACATGTGACCATCGTGTCGATGCATCAACCAACACCATAAAGTATCTAAATGGTCCACATGTTGGTTGGATAGGTCCACAAATATCCCCTTGGATTCTTTGCAAGAATGGTATGTTTTCTTTTAGTGTCCTTTGCATAGATCCTAACTTTGCTAAAGAAGCGGGGCTTTGCAAAGCGAATGATGAGCTTTGGAAGCAACCAAGTAAGAATTTGGTTGTACCACGAAGTCACAATTGACTTTAGAAGTAGAGAAAGGAACCAAGGAGGCATTAGTGGTGTCAATATACCACTTTTTGGGCCGAGGGGTAAGCGGCGCTAGCCCTTCCTTGGACCGAATTTGGGTTCGACTTCTTTCGCTTTGAAAAATGGATGTCCGTGATGAAGTCTTTAGTAGGCGGATCATCATATCACGACACTGGGTGTCCCGGTGATGCGTGTCAAAGCCTATATGTGTCAAAATCCCATAAGTCATCTCTCATGACATGGTTGGATTCAATAATTGAATAGTGGTTGCATACAACCCACTAGAAGCGACACATAAATTTCTCTAATACTGCGTTTATGTCCGTGAGTCATTAGAGGTGATGCAAAGGAACTCTTGTCCATTCTCACAATGTGTTTTCCACATGAAAACCATTGGCTCTTATATCTTTAAAACTCAATAGGGTCCTTCACTACACCAATTTTCAATCGTGCATTTACGCTTTTCACCGCCGCCCGAGTATAGAGTCTGCTATTGTCTATCTCAATACCGTTCGATACATGAATCGACAATACCGTAAAAACTGCCGGCCGATAAAGTTTACTACAACAAATGACTACTATAATCTATCGTTGTCCGAATACCACGAAGAACAACCGCAATTGATACCTTAACTCTTGTGCAAGTAATTTCAGTTGACAAACCCTAGAAGAATGTTATCGTAATCTAACATTTAGAGAACATTGATTTGTAAAAAATCATGCGTTCAAGAAAGCTTGTAGATCAGCAAAATAATTGAATACTATTGGTGACTTTGAACAAGACAACAAAGAAAACTTTTAAAGCCATTGTGTGTCATTGCTTGGACAACAGTTTTTTTCTTTTCTTTTTTCTTTATGTTCATTTGTTAGATAATAGTTTTTGATTGGTATTGAATTGTCTGAGATAGGAGAGAAGACATACATTCTCGTACAATTAAACAACACATCTTTGATTCCAAAACCATTTCATTCCATGTGGTATTCATCCCAACATTTACACAAGAATTAATCTTGCCCAAGTGCCTATATCTATTTCATTAGCTTAACAGGCTTTCTCAAGTTTCATGAGCTTTACATGATAATAAAAGAATACAATTTGCTCCATCTCCTAAGATAGTTGTAAGCAAAATCCGTGCAAGCTTGAAGCCCATTCCCTTTGGTATTGTACCACTAAGATAGTTGTAAGCAAAATCACTGCAAGGAAAGAAAAGTGGATGCAATTAATAAACTATCAAGGTATTGAGAGCATCATGATCAAATACTAAAGATCTTATAAAAGTAGATTGACACAAGTCAATCAAATAGTTCACGATACACTTTCGGGGTGATAAAGCTGGGAAATCATATAAAAAATAACACAAAAAGCCCTTGATCATACAATGCTTATCAGTTTGTGCTAGCTGCCTCGCCATTTTGATAATCACTTCACGGCGGTGCAAGCTTTGATACGAAGGGATAACACCGAGAACTGCTTGAACAGGCGGGCAAAAGGGGCGTTGTTTTTACACATTAGGAAACATAAGAAACATGAAAAGAAGCAAGTGGTGGTGTGGATTTCATCTTCCGAGAAAAATTATTGAGATGCACCCATTCACATAAGTTGATAGCAACAAACTGAAAAGGGAAATATTGAGGAAAAGAAGAGTCTACATAAAGGATAAAGAGAAAGCATAATTAAATCATTCATAGACCGGAGTACAAGTAGTTCCTAAACTCATCTTTCATAAAATACCCCAGAATTGGCTGGCCTTATCAATTATCACGGTGGCGGAAAACACTATGCCGGAGAGCAGAGAAAAACAGATCAAAGCATGGCAGGGAAACAAACAAGCTAGCATTACAAGGTTTATTACATCCAAAAGTTGCAAGGACTACAGCGGTAGCGCAACTTGAATAGATTTGAGCTACGAGCTTCCGGTTTGAAACAATGGGGCAACACCTTCGAAGAGCGAATAACTCCTACATCTCCCCGGCACCAACAAATCTCCACAACCCTTAATGGTATCTTATAAAGCACATAAAAGAAGCATATAATCACCAAACACTAAAAAGCCTGAAAATTTTCAACCTCCCTAATGCAAATCAGCAAAGGCATCCAAAATAAAACTCTAGTGCAGATAGGGGAAGGCCTCTTCTGGGCAAATATAATAGGTCAGGACAAGGCGGCTAGTGCTTCTTTAGTTGCATTTGAATCACGAGAATGCATTGCCACATAAAACAAGTGAAGAAGCGCTCAATATCAGTGACAATAAGTGCATTATCTCCTTTAATTCAAGGCCAATAATGTCACCAATGTCCGACTGCATGATTAGATCAGCATATACAAATTGGCTTAGGAAAATGTAGGTAGCAACAGTAATAAATTTCACAAAAGAGAGGGATCTTGTAAAGGTTGGCATTTCACCACTTAATATATATATATATATTGTGAGGGATCTTGTAAAGGTTGCATTTCACCACTTAATATATATATATATATATATATATATATATATATATCCTAGTTGACATAAAACTATATGTCAGCAGTTGTGGCTATCATATCATGTACATAAAAAATGAGAGAATGAAAACACACCTTATAGAAGTAGCCACATAAATTTGTAAAGGGCGAGAATCATGAGAGATCGCGACGGTGGGTGTCTCTAACTCTCACAGTGAATTTTATATCACATAAGCCGCTCAATGCCAACACCCCTTCTTCACTTATTATACATCATACCAAAAACATCACTGAAAATCCAAAAAGAACTAATGTGCGGTATCGGTAATAAACAATTGTAGGGGATTAAACTAACAGTTCCGCAGTTACATAGACAACCACCAAAACAAATCCCATTTACTTACCTAACTACCTTGCTCACTTCGAATAAGAGCTGATATTGAAGCTAAGTCGCTCCCTCCAAACCTTCCTCACAATTTATCAAAGAAATGGGTTTGTGACCAAAAAGGCATAGAAGCATCCCAAAATTTAAATTAAGCTCATTAAAAAAAGTAAGTTGTAAAAATTTCACGTTGGCTCTTCTATCCTCCAATCAATCAATAATCTTTGAGAGAGAGAGAGAGAGATAGAGAGAGCCCTGAAAACAAGAGATTAGAGTTGATGAAACATTGCTTCACCATCAGGGGCCTCTACGAGATCGTTGACCAATAGCAAGGATCGAAGCCTTACGCTGGAAATCCTGCAAAATATATTTAATGGAATGTCGAAATGTTCACAAGTTAATATATTCAGTCCCAAATCCTGAAAATTAAGTAGAAAAACCACCAAAAAGTTCAATTCTTTTTCTGTCCCCAATCACGAGATATATCAAAATTATATGAAACAAAAGCGAAATGAAAACAATTTAGATCTCCTTATCTTCTTAAAAATGGAAAACATTCTTAGCAAAACTTAGATATTACCCATCAACAATCTAAATCCAAAAATAAAACAGAACCCATTAAACCGCTTCAAGAACCACACTTTCTAAGACCCTCTAGAGCAAAAAGTAAGAACCCCGAAACCTTACCAATCTATTAGAAGTACTATTTCTAGCACTCAAAGGAAGTTTAAACTGCGATTGGATATTGTCGAGGCCATAGTTGTGAAACTTTATCTTGCCCAACCTGAGTTTCACCCAAGAGCGAAAGCACTCGCATCAATACGTAAATTCAGAACTTATGCTCCTTGTTAAACTTCGGAAATCTCCTTTTCCCCAAACTTCACCACCTGCTGCCCTTGAACAATTATGTCACTCAAAAGGTGGTGTTCTTGTGGCCTTGGTAAAACGGTGCTTGTAGTATTAGACAAAGTCACGAGGGCAAACCTCTTCTTTTGGTAGTTACCAATGACTTCGGATGCGGCGGTAGTGATAATGTTACGTAATTCAAGAACTTACGTGAAAGGCAAAAGTCCCGAATCAATATTGATAACAAATTTATTATTGTTACAAAATCCAAATAATTCAAGAACTAACCAAATGATTATACCTTTCTCACGTAATCAAAAGCCAAATAGGAAAAACATGAGAACCAATTACAAACTTGAAGATAGTGATAATACCGACAAAACCACATCTTAGAGGAGAAAATCGACATTCAATAAATTTACTTTCTAAAATTAAGAGGCAGTTCAAAATTGAAACTATGAACGAATTCACATGTATATGAAAAACTTGAGGAAATTGAAGGCCTCTCGCCCTTCTTCATTCAATGCAAACTTGCAAGACAAATCCACCGAGTCAAAAGGAAATTGAAGTATTGAACCCATTTCAAGTTTTGAACCATTTCAACAAATTGACCATACCATTACCTTAGTTCAAAACCACAAGATCAAATCGAAAATTGAAATCTAACCCAATTTACATACTCAGATTAATAAGAAGGCAAGAAGAAGAGAAGAAGAGGAGGAGTCGCATCGGCCGAGGAGGGAGAAGAAGACGGGAGAGGAGAGAGATGATACACGGAGAGGCTGGAGGTCGGAGAGCCCAGGAGGCAGGGTTAAGCTAGGTGCAGGTTCTTTAGGGCGAGGAGCTTCGGCCCGAGGAGGCTGGGTGGGGCTTGAAGAGGCCCGAGGAAGCGCCTACTCCGCAGAGGCGGGTTGGAACTTGAAAGGAGAGAAGCTAGCCGGATCGGGACTCCGGGAGTTGGTGCGTGGGGCTTGAGGTGCTGCTAGGGTTTGAGCCGCCTCGCCGTGAGGCGTCTCGGTGGGGCTTGAGCCCAACCCACGTTGTACGTGGATCCGCCCTTGTTCACCGCCGGTGAAGAAATACCACAGTTAACCCCACTACGGATTGAGGGCTGGATCGAGGGAGGATGAGTGCGGACCTAAGGCGGCCGGTGAGGCGGGGTGAGGGATGAGAGAGAGAGAGAGAGAGAGATGGCCGAGATAAATGGGGTTAATTTCCTTGGTATTGACTTGACGGTGATTTTGAGCGCAGGTGGGTGTTTTGCTCCATCGAATTGAGAGGAAAGAGTTGAAAGTGTTAAAGTGGAAACCCTAACTCTAAAAGTGTATCGAAAAAAATCTAAAACTTCGGGACGACATCAAATAAGGTGCATTGTATGCAGAAACTCATGTGACAACAGTATTAAATTAAAACCATTGTCCGAACCACTTAAATCGCAACATCTTTCAAGCCCATTGACTTACAAGATATCGCATAACAGACACCTAATAGCAGGTTGTGTGACTAAAAAATAATCACACAACGGCAAAAATCAACCATTGTATAAATGAACCTTAGACAACATCACATAATAGCTATTTATGCAGAATTAATTCATTCGCATAACATCAAAAAATCAACCATTGTCCGAAATGTTATTGCACAAGAGCCAAGAAAAACTATTGTCCGATTCGAAAACTTAGACGACATAATATTTCTTTGCCGTAAATGCGATTAAATCGGGGCAACGATTAAAATGTTTGCCGCCGGGTTACATTATGTGTTGTCCGATTCGAAATTGGTGTAGTGCTTCCAGCCCTAGGAGCATATAGAGCTTCACACTACTACAAAACATGATTTAAGGACATTGAAACCGTGTCCTTAAATACATACAAGGACTCTTCAAAAAAGAGTCACTCTATCCGAGTCATCATAAGTCTCATATAAGGACACTTTGGAAATGTGTCCTCTTTTCTATCTGAGGACACAGTTTGTGTGTCCTAAAAACTTTGGACGAGGTGTCCTTATATTCATAAGAGGACACCTAAATTGCATCCTCATATTACTTAATATGTGTCCTCTTTTCTATCACGAGAACACACAAATTGTGTCCTAAAAGCTATGGAAATGGAGTCCTTAAATCCATAAGAGGACATAAAATCTACTCTCATATGTGTCCTCTTTTCTATACTAGGACAAACAACTAGTGTCCTCAAATATTTAAAAATGGAGTCCTTAAATCCATAAAGAGAACACAAAATATATTCTCATATGTGTCCTCTTTTTCTATACTAGGACACAAATTATGTCCTCAAAGTTCTGGAAATGGAGTCATTAAATCCATAAGAGGACACAAAAAGTACATTCTTATATTATCAAAATTGCATACATGACACATCAAATAGTTTCTCTGTTTACCTTTCAACTGTTAGTAATATATATTACAGCTTTACCTTGTTTTCTTTTCTTCTCATGCTAAATAATATAAAACTAATGCTACAAACAGAATAGCAAATCCACCAACTGCTGCTATTATGGGAATGAATACATTGGCTTTCTTCCTTTTGCATGATATTGCTGCACATAAGTTTTCATTTTCTCCGACCCTAGAATGAATAAGGTTGATGCATATCAGTCATGGAAATTTTGTCAACTTTGTATAGTATCAAAAACAACACCCTAACAAAGTATAGAACTTTTTCCACATCAAAGAATATAAGATTGCAACCGAAAATGAAGGAAATACTGAATATATTAGATAATGACTTTTGGACAGAAACAGACCTTAACAATAATGATCCACTTGTCAATTTTTCAATAAGCATACTCGAAGTGAACCATTGAGCTTGTTCTTCTCCAAGTTGAGATGATGAATGTGCACAAGAAAACAAAAGTTAACCACAAAAGTATGCTTAAAGAAAAACTTTTCCCCAAAAGTTGACATACTTACTCGGCTTCTTCTATTGATCATATGGCGTAGAAAAGATATGGTAAATCTTGCATGCTATAACTACTAAAATAACGATCTTGACCTTCTTAAGCTTTGTTACTACCGCTGCTACACATAAGAATAGCAAAGCAATCAAAACCTATCCTTTTCAGCTGTAACCATTTAGTCACCAAGGTTTTAACAGAGCCATAGCCCTCAAGGTTATAAACAATCAAAACCTGTCCTTTTCAGCTGTACCTCAAAGTTCACGTTTCTTGCTACTATAAAATCTTTGCTTATGTTCTGAAAATCAGTGGGGAACTTAATTGACACACAACTAGTTGTTTTATCAAAAAAGGAGCAATTACACGGACATAAAGGAAAGGATCAGCAACAAAATTACTTGGGAAACCAAAAGCAAGAACTGAAGCACAAGTCAATGCATACATTCATCTCGCACCAAAATTCAAACTAATGTACAAAACTATTATCACCCATAATCAGTATTTAATAGACACCCACCTCAAAATGAAGAAGTATGTAAAGCGTGGAAAATGGATTGGAAGAAGTATGTCAAGATTAGTGTATTCGAGAACCAAAAATAAATAAAAGATTATTGAGTTTAAACCATGTTATGATAAAGAGATTATTTGAACCATGTCATTAAAAAACCATGTTATTCAATTTGAAATAGTTTGCTTTGCTTTTATTTAGTAAGAGGATCCACTATGAAATGAAATGTTTAACAAAAGAATTTGGTGAAAATAGAGTGCTTAAACAGCGATTAATACGACAAAAGGTCATGAAATCAAGCTCATTTATAAGACCCACTTAAGACAAATGACTCAATTGAAACAGACATTTAATTGAAGCACACATTTAATTGTATGCATGCACATGTATTTTAATTGAATGAGATACAAATACAGGTCAAATGAAATTTCATACCTCTTTAAATAGAACATCCTCAATTGCCTCCATAAACTTTTGGATCAGGTGGTGATTTCATATATGAGAATATCAGTTATGAATGAGAAACGGTCGAGTGGGTAGCAATCATTACAAAATCAAATCACACATACCCAAGAGGTAATAGAAGTACAATGCATACCCAAGAAGGATAACCCAGCAGAGTTTGGTCATCGTTGTTGGCTTAATGCAAAGCACGATATTCTCCTCAACCTTCATTATATTAACCATTACACATGTTAACACTATAGTAAGTTTGAAAATATAGTAGAACACTTACATTTGCTTCAAATTGTAGAGATAATATATCTCAAAGATAATATACCTAGAGAGGTTTAGACCATTAAGTTTTCTTTGCATAAGATCAAAGGGAAGCTAGTTCAGGGTCTTGTAGAGATCTCAAAAGAGCTAGACTAATAAAGGGAGCAATATGCAAAATCAATGAACTAAGCGATATGGTAGTCAATGGTATACAACTATTATAAAACTTGCACTTTTTTCTAGTCCACACCGAACTTTCATCAAACAAGTGGTGTGCATGTAAAGCCAAACACACACGCATATGATATCTTCAAGCATTTTAACTTCACCAAGGAGATCATTTACCTCACATTTTAAAGAATGCTTATCAATTCAAATCTCAAAAGTAATAGATGTTTGAAAGACAACACAAGGTTAATGCCTTCCTTGGCTTGATAGTGGAAATGAATTTCTTTGAAAGAGGTAAAATTGATAATCTGGATTGTTAGACAATAACCACTACATCTCTTTTAGCGGTTTTAGCGGCTCAGGGAAACAAATGAATAAAGGCAAAATCGATAACTTGGATTGTTCAAAAAAAAAAATGAGAACTTGGTGTTGATAAAGGAATGTATTGGGTGAAGCTAGCTCGATAGGAATTCTATACCTTTGGCTTGTACATGACGTGTTAGTTCAAGATCGGATCTATCCTCCAGCTACAAGATGATTCAAAGAAGCAATTATCTCTTAAAGCCGAGAGTACCCATGAGAATAAAATGCTGTAATCCCCAACCATGAACCCATAAATCTGAATACCCACAAATTGAAATTAGGGAGATAATAGTACACGAAAGTCCGCATCTTCTATAGTCACGATTTTGGAGTTATTGACTCTTCAACCTTCTATGGGTTGATAGAATGAAATTAGGTCAGGGAGAGCATAACACCGATAGGAGATCAAGAAACCAATTTGCTCATTTGCGAAGAGCAAAGCAAATTACAGAACATATAAAATAGAAATAGAGGGAATGAATTCGGGGATTTCAATTGAAGAGGGAATCTGAAATTTGGAAGAAGAGGGAATTTGAAATTTAGGGAGGGAAAATGCGAGAAGTGGGCAAAAGTTTTTTTCTTTTTGTTGAACAGGTCGACCTGAAAAATTGCTTTTGGGATTATGTCCTTGCGTTGAAAACTTTTTTAGGACACGGTATTGAAATCCAGCTGTCCTTGAAAAAACCACTCTTTCACTTAAAGTTTGATTTATATTAAGAGTGTCCTAAATAACCTTTAAGGACACTTGATAAATTATGTGTCCTTGTTTGGTGTCCTTATATCAATGTTTTGTAGTAGTGTCATGGCTGACATTAATACTTGTGCCATTTAGCAACATAAATTGAGCTGGTCCTCGACCATGAATGAATTGTGATGGTCCAGGCATAAGTAGTCCGCAGAAGATCGACTAAGCGTCATCCATAGAAATAGTTGCCTATGTCGCAATATAGTATGTGTGGTGCCACTATCAACAAGGCATTCCAACTCTCCGGGAAACATCTTGAAAAATAATAGAATTCAGAATTAAAACATGTCCATGACATCAATAATAATAATGATACTTTATTAATAAAGATAGCCAATGATTACATCAAAGGGGCGTCCCAAAAAGTCTAATCCAAAATAAAAGAAAATCAAACTTGGACAAATTGCTTAGTCACTTTCAAGTCCGCTTGGCAACTCTAATCAAATATGACCAGGAAAGTAGAGAGAGATGTTGGTGGAGCAAGGCTCTCTTAAGTACCAATGATCTCAATGACTTTCCTAAACATCATATTTTATTGAGTCGCCACATGAGAAAGAGTTAATACAATTGTCACTTATTGACTAAGGCATATTGCCATTACAAAAATTCTTGGAAAATAAGAGGACTAATCTAATCAAAGTCTGCGGCATCCTTGTGCACTTCATCGTCGGCTTTGAAGTCCTCTATGGTGAGATGGACGTCTCCACCATTTTCTTCTTCTTCTACAAGGTACACTTCTCTTGCTCCCTCGGGTCCCTCAGTATGCCCTATATCTTGAAGGTAGTTGCTTTCGCTTGCCTTGCATTGCTTGAACCAATGCTCACTTGATCCACATCGATGACACACATCATTGTGGTTGCCTCCCTTTAATTGAGGTGCGTTGTGGGCGTTCCCTAGGAGGTTGGAGCCACCACCACGACCCATGGCCATGGCCCACCAAAGACGCACCGGGGATACCACGACCACCTCTCTCACGTGTGGCATTGCCACCACGCGGTATCCGCACCAAACCTGCGGTTTCCTTCAGTTGTTAGAGGCGGTTATATGGACCCATACGTCCCTCATATCCGTTATTAGGGTTCCGCTCCTTTTGCGCCCTCTTTAGGGTGCATTATAATTCGCCTCATGAACTCTCTTAGTTCCAATGGCCCTTGAATTATAATTCCTCACGAGTATGTTATCATGTTTCTCATTTCTGATATGAGATTGATAAGTCGATGAAACTTCGTGATCCGAATCCGGCCAAGATCGACTTCAAAGGCGTATTGCTGATACCACAATGGTCAAGCGGGGAAGGTGGAGAGAGTTTTCTCAATTAGCTCTTGCTCTCGACGATGTGTTGTCCACAAAACCTCAACATGGATGTAGGCTGAAGAGCTTACGAATTATATCCAAAGAATGTGACTTGAAATCAAGAAAGCGCAGATTGTTCCATTGAACCTTCAAGTCGGGGAGGAGGGAATCTTGGACATTGCCAAAGCTCTTCTAGCCGCTACCCATAGCTCTCTTGCATCCTTGATCGACATATAATCCAACTGAGTGCCTTGTCCATATGGCGCCACATCAAGATAATCGCTTGAGCATGCTTTGTAGGCTGTCGCATCTAACACACGATCCGGTTAGGTGCACGGATTATGGGTAATATTCCCTTTGAAGTGAGGTGGTTCTCAACGCCGGTTACCCAACCGTGGTAATCCAGCCTGTTGGAGTCAAGCATGGGAAAGTCGAGTCTAGGTTCATTCGACATCACGAAAATAAGAAGAGAAGATATATTAGTTTCGAGCTAAACTTCCACGAAACTAAAAGAATAAGATTTCCAGCTATGCTACCAAGAAATCAATTTCCAAGAATCTCTTTTGGATTAGACCAAACAATGAAGTTTTAATATGGTCACAATTTGATGCTTACGGACGCTCGTGGATTCGTTTAATTATGAACACTCTTAGTTCATACGAACGGCTCTTAGTTAGTTTAATTATGAACACTCTTAGTTCATACGAGAACACTCTTAGTTCGTTTAATTATGAACACTCTTAGTTCATACGAACACTCTTAGTTCGTTAAGCGTGAATCCTCACAATTCCGCTTTGTTAAATACTCAAAACCATTTGGCAACATATATTCCAACATTCTACAGAGAAAATAAAAGGAATTTAAAGTACAAAAACAGCAACTTTAATTACAAAATCTTACGTGTTGATTTGGGCTTGAGAACACTGTGGCGTGTTGGAGCAGGCGTGTTGGGGCAGCAGTGGGGCTGCGGGGAGGCTTCCTGACTAGGGAGCTGCAGCACTTGGCGATGGGTTGTTGAAATTCCGAGCAGATTCTCTTACTGAACAGATTTCACTTCGATTGGTGTACAAGTCTCAAAATAACTCGATAAGGCTGAAATTAGGAGGTCAGATGGAAGAGACAGAGACGAACAACTTTGATGAAGAAAGTATTTTTGATCTGAGGTTCCGAACTAGACGTTTCGGGGCTTGCAAGCAGATGGACGTGCACAGGAAAGGAGAAGGATGCAGTTGGTGTCGCGTTAGTGCTGCGAGGGCAGCAGACGTGCAGTGGTGCTGCAGGCAGGTGCGCAGGTGAGGCTAGCGTGGGCTAGGAGCTGCGGTGATGAAGAAGATTTTCGGGTTTTTGGTTTTGGTTTGTTCTTAGGCTAAGGTTAAAGCTTCGTCTTTGATAGCGTGTTGTAGAGAATTGGAAAAATTGTATTGTATTGTATTCATCTCACCATGAGGTTTATATAGGGTTACATCATGTATACAAAAGGCAATACATAATAGCTATACTAATCAATCACACATTACGAGTATGTCAATCGCACATTACAAGTGTTAACGCGTTAGTGATCCGTGGGATCTCTAGTTAGCTTTAGAGAGAGAGAGAGAACGACACAAGCAAAGTATATATGGGTTCGCTTCCGCTTGTAGCGGAAACTACGTCCCACTTGAATGTTGTAGTATGTGTGTTTGGGATTACAAAGTGTGTAATGGAGTCGATTCTAAGTGTGAGGAGGGGTCCCTTTTATAGGTAAGGGAACCCCTCTCAATTACATTTTCTTAAATGTGGGATGCAATCAACACTATTCTAGTGCATAAAGCCTAGTTGTGAGGGCATGTTGGCAAGGGAAAGGTGGCTTCCCGGCACGGATTTGCCACTTCTGGATACCGTAAGCGTAGCTTGGACATAGGGCTACAAGATGCAAGTAGCGGTTGGGCCTCACTCATGGCTTGTGGGTGTCCCAAAGAGGGTGTTACTTATGCTTGGTGAGATAGCAAACTAACTTGCTAGTAGAGGTATCTACAACAAGTATGTCAATCGCATACATTCTGAGTATGTCAATGCACATTACAAGTATGTCAATCGCATACATTACTTAGTATGTCAATACGTGATACATTAAGCAATACCTATTGCATGAATAGTCATTATCATTTACAACACTTTACAAATTTTCCTTGTTTAATTCCTCTTTTTTTTTGTTTTGACTTTTTTCTCCCTTTCTTCTTGGTTTACAATACTTTCTTCTCTTGTTTTTCCTACTCTTTTCCCTATTTTTTTCTCTCCCTTCCTTCTTTGGTTACAAATTTCTTCCCTTGTTTTGCAAATTTTCTGGAAGTGTTTCTTTTACAAAATTTTTCATGTTTAATTCTTAGTGCATGTCTCAAAGTTGTTAGAAACATTATTGACAAAATAACAGTCTTAAATTAGCCCACCTTAATTTTTGTATTTTAAATCCGCCACTGCTTGTAAGGTTCTACATGCATCCTAAAATTTGATAAATGGTTCCTAAGTGTAACAAACCGATTTGATGTATGATACCAATCGGAGCTTTTGGAGATGAATGTGAGTACAACTGTTCTAGTACGTAGCTAATACGTACATAGAAGAAAATCAATTTAATGGTGCTAGGGGAGAATTAAAAGTCAACGCCCTGCAACTTTTTCTGCAAAGTAAGAATAAGCATGGAAGTAAAATAATGCTTGCATGATGATGGCTGAAACACCAAAATGATGATCGATCCATTTGAATAGTCAATTTTGCATGCAAAGCTTGTCTTTAAGCTGAATAGCTGTATAAAAAGTACCACTTATAAACCTTGGAATTAAAAATCTAAGCTATATATCATCCTCACATCCAGATCACATATGCATTATTTTACCAAGATATCGAATAAAGGGATTCACTATCTTGTGGAAAATGTGTTTGGAGGTAGTGTGCATGCAACATCGATATATTGCAGTCATATACGATTCAGATCTTATTTTAATTTTACAGTGATTCAATGCATGTTTATACAGAAACTTAGTTAATAATGTATATCAAGCCAACACATGCATATACATAACTATGAGCCTAGGACAATGAGAAACAGTAAACTAATGATGTACGTTGCATGCTTTGAGATCACTAACCGATAGAATATACCAATTTTTCTCCTAGTTGCTCGATCAGTAACTTCTTCCCAGTTTTATAAGCAACATAAGCATCAACAGTTGCACACTCGATCTGCTCCGCGGTCAGAAACTCCTCAGTCCAGCTCATCCAAGCCACCTTCTGAGGCCTCTGCTCAAGCCCCAGCTTCAAAACATCTCTTGCCAAGTCCCTTGCTCCATAAGCAAAAGCCGCGGCTTTCGAAGCCCATATGCTGCCAATTCACTTAGCTCTACCACATTCCTAACCACAACCCCATAATTCTCCTTCAACATCCTCACGTCCTCGTTGACATGAACCCCAACAAACACAATGTCCTTCATCATGAAGAAGTTGAGCAGCGAAGGGCACACATGGCCTGACTTATGGTTCAATCTTATAAGGACACACCCGACGCAGGAGAAGAGTTTGATAAGGACCACCCGAGGTTAGACTCGGCCGTCTTCCGTGTCTACCAGAGAACATTCCGTGTCAAACCCTACAACCATGCCCTTCTGCGTCACGGATAACACGCGTTACCTTTGCCGCCGTGTTACGCAGACGCGATCTCGGTGACTACTTTGGTGTAAATTAAGCTCATGACGTTGGTGAAGCCTCTTAAGGGTTCATTTATTTTGAAGTAATGGTCTATTTTGATCGGAGAACCATGAAGTGATTCCAAATGATAATGTACGTGTGGTAGGAGTTGGAAAATATATGTTGGGTTTACTGTAACACTATCGGAGAGGATTCCATGCACCAAGGGTCACTTGCACCCGGCAGCTAGGGCCGGATCTAGGTAGTGGCTTGAATTTGGAGCCGTCAGGATTTTAGGCTTAAAAAAAAAATTAGATGTATACTTTAATTGATGTTTAATTGATGTGGATTTAAATGTTTAATTGATGTGGGTAAGTGGGTTTAATTGATTTCAAAACTTATCAAAGGTCAATGGGTGGGTCTTTTTATGCTTTGCAATTGTTGTGGAGTTTAATTGATTTCAATACTTAACATTTTATCAATTGTTGTGCTATCTCAAAGTATCTCGGCCGGGGAGCTTGGCCTCATTGAATGCCAAGTAATCGGTTCAAGTTTATAGAGTTAATTTTGCTGATTGGGCTTGGGTTTATTTTGCTACCTATTTCGTCCTATCCATGGCTTTATATTCAGAACAAACTTTTGGGTTGAAAAAAAAACTATATATATGATGTATATTTTTTTGTTTATATGTATGTTTGTTTCCACGAAGCTCACTTTCGAATTCTCAAATTATCGAAGTCAAACTCCTCTCTGGCTCTCCCATTCTCTCTGTCCATCACAAATTCTCATTCTTCTTGTTCTTCTTCTTCACAAAAAGGCCTAAATTACGGACTAAATTCAATCTTTGAACACTTGAACTCTCGAGGTTCTGCATCTCCCCACTCTCTTCATTCGCACCTGCATAATTGTACTAAAAAAAAATTTGGGCTTAAGCCCAAAGGGACAAATAAATATGTAGCCCTCCCTATTTTGAATCCTAGATCTGCTTACGACCAGCAGTGTGCAAGTCACGTGCACCGTTAGTAGAAGTCCAAAGTTAAGGTCCATGGTTAGTCAATGAGAATGAGATGGAGACAAAAAAACAAAATCTCAAATGTAGTAAAATTCAATTTTACCACGAGTTGATATATAGCAGACACCAAATCTAATTCAAAGACCAAAGAATCTTTGATGATGGCTCTCTCACCTCTTGCCCACTCTCCATCATCAACTACCGTATCAATCTCACATTCTCACCCAACCAGACCCAATCACCCATCACCCATCAATCAACCTTGTTCATCTTCTGGGTATTGCCTCTCAAAGGGGATCAAATTTAGGAATCTACCTCTTTGTAATTACGAAGGTCCAGTATGATGACCATCAAAAGGGTCACCGCCACAACCGCCATCTCCTCCATAACCACCGCCACCAAGAAAATCAAGACCTCCGCCGTTCCTCACCGTAATCGACGACACTGAACAAATTGACATCATATTAACAAAGCCCCTCCCTCCTTAATTGCGAGAGCATGAATGTAGTCAACAACAACAGCAGTGGTGTTTTCTGAGTGAAACTTCAGTAGATATAGCGATGTTGGCGTTGTCATGAGGAAGAAAAACGATAATGAATATTTTCTTATAAAAACAGTGATATAATGAAATAAATTACTATACATGCAATTACACAGCAAAATTTGTATTTATATGCAACAAAAAACAAATTGTATTTTTTATGCATGGTCGAATCAGCGAAACTTGAAAAAATGTTTTTATAAAATAATTACACTTCTATATATCAACAAGATTATATAGAGTGACATTGACTAAATTGACCGTCAAATCACGATGATTAACATAATTTATGTATCACGGTTACATTTCTATCTGTAGACTTCATTGTTTCAATCTCTATTGGCGTGGTCAACCGAACATACAAATATAACTTTATAAGCATATATACGGTTGATCACTTTGACCAGCGCCCGAAGCCACAAGGGATTGAATTTAAATTTTTTATCTATTAATAAGCTCTAAATACTTAGGGCATCTCCAACGAGAATACTCATTTCAAAAAATTTGAAATTTGTTCAAGTAAAACTCTAATTTGTGTTTGGCCCAAACTCTAGGTTACTTGACCTAGTGGTAATAAGGTTTAATTAGAAGAATCTAGAGATTATCTTTCCTTGTATGATTCAAACTCTATGCCTTGTAGGCTTGTAATCCTCTATATAAAGAGACCCCTATTATCAATGAGAATACACAGCAATTTTCTCTCAATTTACGATTCCCTAAAACATATGCGTTATCGGCCACGAAGCCCTAACCACGAAACCCTAAATTACGTAGCCTTCAAATTCCGAGGATACCATCGTAGCCTATCTTGAAGATCCAATTTCCGGGGAAGCCGAACCGCGGGCAAATACAGAACCGGCCCAGGAAATCCCGGAAAAACTTTACGCACGGTTAGAAGCTTTTCTCCCCTACACCGCTACCATACTCCACGGAAGCTTTAACCTAATCCCCCATTACCGTGCTTGAAAAATCATCACCGAACGGCCTATAGGTACGAGAATCCGGTCACACGAAGATCCATTACTCACGACGGCTGACCACCAACCCGGAAGAAAAAGTCAACCCGGCCAGACGCAACCCGAGCAGGCGCCCCTAGGCCCGTAAACCGAGGTGCAGCCCACGGCCGAGAAGCGATCTTCCCGGAAGCAGCCTTTCGCCCTGCATTGAAGCCCGCAGCCTTGGCGTCGGCCCGGGACCCGAGCCACGCGTCGGTAGCCACATCATCGTCCGGTCAGCTCCGGTCGGTAGATTTCGGTCCACGCCATGCCAAGATTCTCGGCCAACCGGGTCGGTCAACCTTTTTCCGGCGACTTCCTAGGCCACTTTTTCCGACTACTTTTCTCGGGCGACTTCTCCCACCGCTTTTCCGGCCAATAATTCCGGCAACTTTTCAAGGTAAACTTTTCTAAAAGTTCCGCTTTTGAAGTTTTATTACTTTTCTCTTCTTTTTCTCGGGGACTTCCAACCTCCCTTCTTCTTCTACCCCCTTTCTTCTTCATAGGGGAGACCAAAAGTCGAGCTGTAGGGGTTCGTGCTCACTTCAAGCTTGGAGCTTGTAGAGTCCTCCAAACTTAGAGTTTGTTGAGAAGAAAGCGATCGACCACATACATCGTTGTTTCGATCTAATCCAAAACCCTCTTGGAATCGGATTTTCTTGGAAGTTTACTACGCTCGAGAAAATCCCTAATTTCTGGAAGCGACTACGCCGTAAATTTAATAGTTTTTAAGTGGTAGCCTTTTGGCTCCGAAACTAACCCTAATCTTGTGTTGTTTTTCGGGATGAGTAACTTGATCAAGTTGAACTTTGTTCCACTTGGAGACAACTAGCGCCAGGATACCATAGGTGGAGTCCGAGATGTGCGCCAACATCTTAAGGCGATGGACTTCTCGAAACCATCTAAGAGCCTGAGTCGAGCGTGCTCTCCATTGAGCAAACTCTTTGCTTTTGAAGCAAATCAAGCTAAAGCCATAATTCTCATGACAAGGCACATGAATGACGCTACTCCAAAGTGAATACCTCAATGAGGAAGACCCCGAGAAAACTATGGGTGGAACTTGGCGGCGATTTGGCAAGCGTTAAGTGACTCCACAGCTTCTGATTTAGAAGTGAGATGGCATAGCCTCCGCTTTTGTGATTTCAAGTATGTGCTTGATTATAACTTCGGAAGCTCTTTGTATCAAGTCTTTGATGGAGTTTTGTGGCAAAACCATAAGCGTCACGATGTTGATCGAGAAGACTCTCTCTACCTTCCCCGTCTACCACGATGATTTCAAAGAATTATCGGATTGATGTGAATGCAGGGCGTATCACAAGGTTTTCATGAGCTTATTGAAGCCATGAGCGTGAAATGAAAAGCACGACAATATTCTTGTGAAGAACTATAATGCTAGACCCATGGGAACTAAGTCTATTCCAGAGTCTAACTATAGTGGCGCCCCGAGGGAGGAGGCCTTGGGGAGCTTAAACTCCTAAGACTAGGGACAATTCTGACTTTACGGTCCATATTCTTGCCCTAAAGAGGAAGGAAATTGCCAAGAGAGGCGTGCACGGAACCGTGGAGGTCAACGTGTGAAGAGAGAGAGAGGCGGAGCCTCCACCATGGTGGTAACGCCACCAAGAGCATTGGTCGTCAAATCGCGCCCAAAGGCCTCGATCAAGGAGTCGACCATAATGATGTTTGTCTTTCATGTGGATCAACTGGACATTGGGCCAAAGCGTGTAAAGCATCCCAAAGCAAGTTGCAAATGCATACAAGGCGTATGTCGGAAGCAAGGGAGGCAAACTACATGGAACAAGAAGATCAAGATGGCGATGCGGATCTAAGGGTGGAAAGGCGACAAGGATCAAGACCCGAAGCTGGCGATTTTGATTAAGTCTTTTTATTTTCCAAGAGATGTAGGCAATTGCCATATTATTTTTGTAGTAGATGCCAATGGTATTAGTCTTTCTTCAAAGTAGGTGTACTCAATGTAAGTGTGATGTCTAGGAAGGTTTTGAGATAAGTGGTACTTAAGCGAGCCTTGCTCCAATCCGCATCTCTCTACTCACCTGGTCACATTTGCATTGGAATTACCGAAGGTGTTAGGCGACTACCATTGTTTTGCATTAGCTAGTTTATTGGATTAGATTTTCTTTGGTCAAAGAAACAATGATGTAATTCCGTTTGGCTTATTAATAAAAGTTGAGTTCTTTCCTTTATGACTCCTTTTTAATTATGAGCTTTTCTTTTAGGAATGGATGAACTACAATGTCTTGCGGATAGATGCGACTACGCACACCATTCTCTGACATAGGCAATTATTCTTAGAGATGTTGCCCACATATTCCTCTCAGTGACTACGATGGGTTTGGGCCATCGAGGGTTTAGTTCAAGGACATGGAATGACCCAATTCCTATTGCCAAATGGCACCTTGATTAAAGTCACTTTGAAGCTCTCTATGATCCTAAGGAAAATCGAACCTTATTGAGCTTCAAAGATATAAGAGCCAGCGGATTCCATGCGGAAACGCATATGCGAAAATGGAAAAGAGTTCCTTTGCATTACACTCTAATGATTGCGGACGGAAGCGCATCTTAGAAAAGCTTATGTGTCAATCTAGTGGACTTTTATGTCACTACCATTCGACCAATTGAATCCAATAATGTCATAAGAGAAGATCTCTTGGATTACGACATATCTTGGCTTTGGCATGACCAGGCTAGGACACCACAGTGGTCGTGATATGATGCTCCGTATACTAAAGACTTCACACGGACATCCATTCTTCGTGATCGAGAAGAAGCAAGAATCGAAAATTGATTCCGGACTTAGCAAGACCGCAACAATTGCAGCATCTGCCCACTGCTGCCGTCTTGGGGCGCCATAAGGCCGCCCAAGTCCCATGTGACAATGCCATAAATGGCACAAATCCAGCCATGACGCCATGGATGTTTCTCCACTATGGCCACGGCGCCATGGATGCCACTTTCCATGGTTCCAACACCATGATGGGTGATGTAGTCACACATTTTGATTCTAATAGCGCTTCTGGGGCCTTTCAGCCCAACTAAAATCCTCATTGGTTGCTTCTAAGGCCCCTCGATCATTTTGCAAAGCCTGTTCCTTCTGAAATTAGGGCCGAGGACCGCCCTACGCAAAGGATCCTAAAATACTCATTCCGTTCTTACAGAGAATCCAAGAGGATATCTGTGGACCAATTCAACCATCATGCGGACCTTTTAAATAATTTATGGTATTGGTTGATGCGTCGACCACGCTGGTCACATGTCATATTTGTCCACTCGAAATGTCGCTTATGCTAAACTCCTCGCCAGTTATCCATCTTCTGCTCACTACCACGACCATCCAATTAAGTCAATTCGACTTGATAATGTTGGGGAGTTTACATCGAAAACATTCAATGACTATTGCATGTCACTAGGGATTGATGTAGAGCATCTAGTTCCCCATGTTCATACCCAAAATGGTCTCTGTAGAAGCCGCTATTAAGCGACTACATGCATGATAGCATGGGCATTGGTTATGCATCTCAGCCTTCACCTGTTTCTCGCAGGGGATATGCAATATTGCAAGCAGCGACGCTTAATTCGTCTACGACCCATCGCAACCCAATCTTACTCTGCTACGATTGGTAGTGACCGGGTACGAACACGATATCTCGCACTTACGCATTTTGGGTGTACCATTTATGTGCCTATTACGCCACCACAGCGTACTAAGATGGGTCCACAACGGCGAATGGGCCTCTATGTTGGCTATGAATCTCCAACTATTGTGCGATATCTTGAACCCTTGACAGGCGATCTGCTTTACCGCTAGATTTGCGGATTGTCACTTTGATGAGACAGTCTTCCCATTGTTAGGGGAGATAAGAACCGCAGAGATGTTCAACAGAACGGCGGGGAATTGTCGGAGTGCTGTCCCTACTATGTCTCATCTCGATCCACGTCTGCCGCGGTCCAGAACTTGAAGTCACGAAGAATAATCGAGCTCCGTAACGTAGCGCATAATTGCGCCGATGCGTTTCGATGTTGCCAAAGTGACGAGATCACATACATACCGCCGCAAAAGCGTGCGGCAAGGATCGATGTCGAATATCTGGACATCACGCCACTCACCGCTGACACCGTGAGATGGCGCCATTTCCCAAGATGGCAATGATGTGGCGTCTATGGTCGCGGAGTCCGCAAGGAAGCGCGCGGTAGACCAATTGGTTCGAAGGATACTGCATACAGAAAGAGAGCCGAATGAGGCACAAACAAATCCTTTGATCATCGATACTCAAAATCCGGCCCCATGAGAATGTTCCAGATTATGGTTATGTCCAAGAGACATCATTGGGGACGCCTCGATGTCGTAACCTATCCACGAGAACGTAGAGATCTCTCAGAAATTACACTAGTGTACATGGGGCGTGGGAGCGAAGCTCCATCATCATTGATGATGTATTCGCGGTATTCAGAAAGTGGCGTGAGATTATTCGCGGCCAGATGATATCGAACCACACTCCGTTGATGAATGCCAGCGTAGAGCTGATTGGCCAAAATGGAAAGATGCGATCCGAGTGTAACTTGATTCTCTAGCGAAAAGAAAGGTATTTGGCAAAGTTGTACCAACACCGCAACACCAAACCGGTTGGTCACAAATGGGTATTCGTTAGAAAGCGTAATGAGAGAAGCGAGATTGTAAGGTACAAAACTACTTCGCCTTGTGTAGGCGCCAAGGCTTCTCACAACGCCGGGGAATTGACTACGAGGAGACTTATTCTCCGTAATGGGCGTCATTACGTTCCGCTACCTTGTCGGTTGGTAGTTTAGAACAACTGAACATGCAGCTTATGGATGTGGTTCTTTAGCGTATCTATATGGGGATCTAGATCTGAGAGATATACATGAAGGTTCCTGATGGACTTGATTACCCAAATCAAGTGGCTCTAAACCCGGGGTAGCGTTTGCTATAAGGTTGAAACGCTCACTATATGGATTGAAACAATCCGAATGGATGTGGTATAACCGCCTAAGTGACTACTTGATTGGAAAGGGATATGTCAACAATGAACTATGCCCATGTGTGTTCATAAAAGGACAAGTTCCGGATTTTGCAATAGTAAATTTGTTTATATGCGATGACATGAACATAATTAGCACCCTTAAAGAGTTAAGGGAAATCATTTGAACACTTGAAATCGAGTTTGAGATGAAAGATCTTGGGAAAACACGGTTTTGCCTCGGTTTTAGAACTTGAGCAGTAGAGATGGTATCTGATTCATCAATCAGCTTATACCCAAAAGATGCTTAGGCGTTTCAATCTTGACAAGATTAAGCCTTCAAGCACCCCAATGGTCGCCCGTAATCTTGATCCAAAGAAGGATCCATTTAGGTCCAAAAGATGGCGACAAAAGAAGTGCTAGAGGCGAAGTGCCCTACCTAAGTGCAATAGGGCATTATTGTACTTAGCACAATGCACAAGACCGGACATCTCATTACATTTGTGAACTTGCTAGCTAGATATAGCTCTGCAGGCCAACACGGCGCCATTGGACTGGTGTTAAAGATATCTTTTGATACTTAAGTGAGTACGATTGATATGGGCTTGTTCTATCCCTACAGAGAGGCGATGGATTCGACCCATCAAGTGCCGGGGGCGCCACACATGGTGGGCTGCGTTCCCTCTCCCATCCCAAAACGATATAAGTGTTTTGGAAGGTTTTTCCGATCTTTGGGTACCTCTCGACCCACACAAAGGTGCGCTCCCAAACTGGTTATATTTTTCTCCATAGGAAAGACCACGATATCTTGGAGGTCTACAAAGCGGACCTTGAGTCGCTACCTCTTGAATCATGCAGAGATTATTGCTCTTCACGAAGCGGTTAGGTGAATGTATATGGCTTCGATCCATAGTTACGCATGTTGAAGCAATTGTGGTCTGAAGTCTACCACGGATGAGCCAGCGAGCATTTATGAGGATAATGTTGCTTGCATTGAACAAAATGAAGCAAGGCTACATCAAAGTCGACAACACCAAGCACATATAAGCCCTAAATTCTTCTACAATCGGCCAATAATAGAAGCTCCTCAAGATCAAAAGTGAACCAGGTTCGATCGAGGAGGACAATGTGGCAGACTTGTTTACTAATTCATTGCCTAAATCCACGTTTGAGAAACTTGTGGCAAGAATTGGCTTATGGAAATTATCTGAACTCCCACGCATGCGTAGTCATCGGGGAGGCGACATCGTGGGGAGATGTCTATATGTTCGATCTCGAAGCGTGAAGGGTATGTTGTGCTCTTTTTCCCCTTCGACCGAGGTTATTTTTGTCCCACTGGGTTTTGTTACTCGGCAAGGTTTTTAGCGAGACAACGAGAGAGAAGCACCGCGTTTGGGCAACACAAGGGGAGTGTTCAAGTAAAACTCTAATTTGTGTTTGGCCCAAACTCTAGGTTACTTGACCTAGTGGTAATAGGGTTTAATTAGAAGAATCTAGAGATTATCTTTCCTTGTATGATTCAGACTCTATGCCTTGTAATCCTCTATATAAAAGATGCCCCTATTATCAATGAGAATACACAGCAATTTTCATTCAATTTCTGATTCCCTAAAACAAAATTTAACTAATTTTAGGCTAAATTTGATCTCCAAAGTAGACTAGTTAAATAAAAGCTAAAATTAACTTTAGCTAAAAAACCTAGCTATATTTTTCTAGAATGAGGGAGGAATTTAACTAAAACTTAAATTTAACTTGGGATTTAGGTATTACTGCTTCGAGCATAACTCAATATTTTAACTAGTTATATCCCAATTTTAGCTATTTTTAGCTATGAAGATAACTATCACCGATGGAGATGCTCTTAGGTGGTGTCAAATCTATCCGTTTTCAATTTTGACTTTTCAATAGCACGAGATCTCTATATGCCTACTAAGATGGTCTAGTTATTTATTAGTTAAATGGAAATGTATACTTTCCTAAATAAACAAGGTCAAGGGAATATAATTTTACCAATTTGATGATTTGGATGTTACTATGACAAGAAGAAATGGCTATGGGTAAAATTTACCTATTTTTCGACATCGTATGGCCCTCTATCCCACATGGTCAACCCTAAACCCTAAATACACATCACACCAAAACACCTTTAATCATTCCTTCGTAACTTGTTTTTAGCCGATTTTTTTGATGCTCACACTCTCATAGGGATGAGGCCTATAAACTCATGTAAAACATTTAGAATGTTTATCTAACCCATGTAAAAATTTCAAATATTTATATCCTCATCAATTGGATGCCCTTAGTGAGGTTTAAGCTTATAAAGTGTCTATATCCTTAACTAAGAACAAAATCTGATGAATGACATTGATTTCTTCACTCACAAATCTTGTGAGAGAGTGGAGTTTAGTTTAGTATAGACAATAATCTTAGTTTCATTTTAATTTTGAATTTTATTAAAAATCCAACTGATTTTTAATTTTAAAATTTGATTTGAAAATGTATACAAAAGGATGATTGTTTTCCTCGCGACTCCAAAAGATAAAAGTTTAGACCTAAAATAAGAAAATTTTGTTCATTCTAGATCTAATTGATATGTCATTGAATTAGTATCATGTATCAGAATGGAATGTAAGACAATGAATGTGTGCACCTCTATGTTACTTCACTAACACACATTCTTATAGTCAAACTCTATCTACCTATATAAAATATTTGTGTTAGCGTTTCTCAAATATGTTACAAATGAATATATTTTGGATAAAAGTTCATCTCCTCCACGATTGAAATATGGGTAAAGCTATGGTATGTTAACATTTCTCATACATCAACTATTTTACCACTTTAAGGACTCATGTTACCACTTTGAGGACTAATATTACTATTTTGAGGACTCATATGGTAAACTAAGAAAATTTACCACTTTAAGGACTCATGTTACCACTTTGAGGACTAATATTACTATTTTGAGGACTCTTGTGGTAACTAAGAAAATTTACCACTTTAAGGACTCATGTATACAACTTTGAGAACTAATATTACTATTTTGAGGACTCAAATTACCACTTTTAAGGCAATTGTATGCATGTCATGCGTTAACATTTTGTAGAATTTTTCCTTGAAATATATCGTCACTTATTTTTCCTTATTAATAGAACTTTTTAGTAAAATGTAAGTAATGTGTATATTTTTTTCTAAAATGTAAGTAAAAAATAAAAAGAGAAGAAGATAAAATTGCGTAAAAATATATATATATATATATATTACATGCCAACCACGTGGATTGAACCTGAATAGCCAAAACAACAACTATGCGGTTTCCCCACTGTGCCAACTGATGGCTATCATTCTTTTCATATATAACCTGGAAAGCTTCTCTGCTCGATTTCAAACTTTCCCAACAATCCCTTGCAACTGTTCCCCTCAGAGTTAATCGACCATTGGGATAGGTGGAAGATATGGGTGATAAGGAAGGGAGAAAAGAAGCTCGTAGGGACTCTCTTCATTTCGAAGGGTAACTAAGCTTCTGATCAGATTTCACTCAACGGGATCTGGTTCTTGCTGGAACTTTGTTCATTCTTCCACCCTCCTCCATCAACGAAATCATTCTGCATCTCAATCGCACGATCAAACCCAGAACAAAGTGCAACTGAATCAAATCTCTTCGTCTTGATGGTTTGATATACCCATTAGCGGCAGATTTGATTCAGTTGGCCACCACAGTCTTGATCGTTTGGTGGTGGGTCTGGATCGATCTGGGCAACTTTGGGAGAAGCAATTGGAGCCATTTTGGGAATTGAACAATCACTGAATCAAGAGCCTGGCCACAAGAAACTTTAAGAACATCCTTCTTTAATTCGAATAATCTCTTCTTCGTCGGCGGCCCATAATCAGAGAACCTCCATGCCCGACTTTTCCAGTTTCGTACTTCTAGAGTACGTTCCAGATTTTACCGTAGTTTAATTAGAATAAATTGAATATTTATTATGTTGACCAAACTCTTTTTTGGGTTCAATTCTCTTAAGGGCGTGATCGAAACTTACTCAATTTTAAATTTTAAAATTACTCCACTTACTCTACTTAAAGTTTTTACTCCCATTTACCCAATCTAACATCTATTGACATTATTGCCTCATTTTAATTAATAAATTACACTCATCTCTCTCGGACTCTCTCTCTCTCTCCCTCCCTCTTCGATCTATTCTCTCTCTCCTCCCCTCACCAATTTCTCTCTCTTTCAACTCGCTTCGTCACCGATTCTCTCTCTCTCTCTCTTCCTTCGGTGAGTCGACTCGGCTACCACCGCCAAATTTCGAAAATCGGCGCCCTCGAAGTCCGGTTCGATTGAAGAGTAGAAGCAATGTTTGCCGATGGAGATCGGGCTCCCCGCCAAAAACAAATTGAAAACTGGTCCGATCTTCATCACGGCGTTTCTGGCCCCAACCGAAGTTCTCTTTCTCTCTCTCTCTCTCCATGTCTACGGATCCGGAATTTTGGATCGGAAATTTCCGGTCATCGCTTCTTTGCTTTCGGCGTCATTTGTGCTTGGCGTCTGCAGCCCTAACTTCGGTTCAGCTGGATCTCGGCCAAGTCCAAGTCGGATTGGATTTTGTTAGCTAGAAAGTAGCCGCTTTCTACGTGCTCGCCTCCGTTGTCAGTGACTGCATGCGGAGCGAAGTTCTGATAAGAGAGGTGCTTTGATAAGGAACAAGGGACGACAAGGAATTGGAGAGGAAGGACACGGAATTGGAGGCATTAGGGAGCCGCGATCATGTTGAGGTTCACGGGGCTCCAATCAGTTGAGGTTCACGCGATCATCTTGAGGTTCAAGGGTTACGATCATGTTGAGGTTCCACGGGGCTCCACCGCCATTCTCTCTCTCGAGGCGAGAGTTGATGACAACGTCGCCAAGTTATTTTTGGTAAAATGAGGGCCGAAAGCCCAAAAGGAAAGAAAAAAAACTATGTTCCCAAATGTCCAAGCTTCATTTTGTTATGTTCTTTGGAGCTAAGCATGTCACTTCTCTTTTGATTGATTTTATTGAAAAGTATGAGAAAATATGTAGAAATGATGTCTTAATTCCAGGTTATGTACTAGAATAGCATCACATTTTGGTAATGAGATTTTGTAGGATTGGTGACAGATCGCATCGAATGTTTAACTATTGTAATCGCCTTGTTGGCATTTTATTGGGAGGCAATAAAAGATTATTGGGGGCAATAAAATGTTTATTGGAGGGCAATAATATAATTATTGGGGGCAAAAATATGTTTATTGGGGGCAAAAATATGATTATTGGGTATTATTAGGGGTAATAAAATCAGGCGCGGAATCCGGTCACCCACCGCAGAGGCCGATTTGGGATTCCGATGGCCGGTTCTTGCCGGATTCCGTGACTAGTTGCCGGATTCCGGTCACCTGTCGCCGGATTCCGGTCCACCGTCACAGGAGTCCGTCACACCGTCGCCGGAGTCTCGGCCGGCCATTGGTCACCGGAGTCCGCAAGGTCTTTAATGACTTCTCTCTCTAAGTGACAAAGAAGGAGAGCGCCAAAATTGTCCCAAAAAATAAATTAAAAAGGAATAAAAAAATACTTAATTAGGTATTAGGGAAATGATCTCTTAGAGTGTTTGGGTAAGTGGGCAATCTCTTAGAGTGTTTGGATAAGTGGGGTTAATTAACCCCAAAATTGGAGTAAATGATCATTTTCCCTTCTCTTAACGGCGCTTAGTATGAATGTTAATGCCATATGGACGGCTAGATCAAAATGAATGGTCGAGGTTAGATATTGGCTGTTGGTTCATTTTACACCGTCGGTATGTAGAATAATTCTCGACACTCTTCTTTCTCGGAATACATGGTTTTCATGCCAAGAGTACGTGGTGGGTACTCTCCACCGCCACTCAAACCGTGACATCTTTGTTGGATTACATATACCTGCAGTCTCAATAATAAATTCGTTACTAGTTCTTGAACACAATGAAATCTCCAATACCCGTAATTTTCATCACTTGAGAAAAAAGTTTGTGGGCAATTAGGCCGTAGAGCAATTATTATTAATATTATTATTATTATTATTATTATTATTATAATTATTATTATTATTACACGGTAGTGTCAAAATCCACCATAGAGCTCCAACGGACACTATGTCAAAAGGCTTTCGCATCTACGAGAAGCCTGCTCGCGAGCGAACTAACAAAATGTGTCGCCTAGTACGCATGTCGTGTCTTGATTGTATCGAATTACGTAAGAGTTCACGGTTTCTGAATTTTCGCATGACATAAAAATGTGTCGCCCGATGAGTTTTGCATTTTGGGAACATTGTGATTTGTTTCTTTAAAAGCATTCAAACAATCGCTTTTGTATTGTCTCGATAAACAAAACAATGACAAGATTTTTTGAAATACTATTCTCAGGAAGCATATTGCAAGACTTATTTGTGTGGTGTGAATGCCTTTAAATAAGAAATATGAAGACTCATATGTAGTGTCTTCTCTCATATAACAACACTTAAAGGTTGTGCTAATTTACTTTACAACAATTATATGTGGTCGTAATGTGTATCGTGAGGACAATTAAGTGTCGTTCTATGGTTTATTATTTGTATGACATTTAAGTGTTGTGTGAAAGATTTTTCAATTATACATATGTGATGTTGGGAAATGGTTTAGACAATAGTTTTTGTTATGTCAATCTCATTACGACGACATATTTTTTGTGGTCTGAATATAACAAGGACCACTAATTTATATTGTCTCAGAATCACGCCCAATCACACTTATTTGTTGTTGTTATACACTTTGCCCAAAGAGATTTCTTTGAACTAACTTATGTTGTTGTTTTGGCTTTCGCATACAATTTTCTCATTGTCCCATTGTCAAACGTACAATAGACTTATTATTGATTTTTGTGTTATGTCTGCAGGTAGCTGCAACTACACATTTTGGTGTGCTTTTTGTTGTAGCTTGCAGTTTGTGATGACACATTTTAGTAGTCCCCTGTACAATTGGTATGCATGCATTCCTCGAAATTAAAATTGGCTATTCCCTAAAACCATAAAATCCACATCCAAAAATCATTCATTGCAATTTCCATTAATCCACCATTGTCTCAGTACATAGTTCTAATCATCAACATCAGAACCTAATCATCAACATCACAGTTCTAATCATCAACATCAGTTCTAAACGCCCATATATACTAAACTGGGCAACCACCAAAATATATGCATGCGATCTTGCTTGCTAATAAACCGTATAACAACACAATGTGGGCAACCAACTAAACAAACAAGCAAAATAGCTAGCAGTACTGCAATCAAAATCTGGCCTATATATATATATATATATATATATATCAACTATCCATGTCCAAAAGTTGATGCACTAGTTAATAAACCTACACATGCACTAGTTATCTCTCAACTTCATAACATACTTTTGCCCACTCCTCGGACAACATCAACATTCTCCATTGTGTAATAGTGATTTGCTTTTCTTTCCCACTGCAAGGACAGAAGTTTAGTTATGCATAACAATGGATAATTAATCCAATAAATCACTAGTACAATAAATTAGTTACTGATTACCTTAGCACTCCACTCTTGGTTTTTGTCCTCTACTATATCTCTCATGTAATGCATAATCCAATATCCACAAGTCTTATCACCCATCTGTTCGGAATGCCCCGAAAGAAATAAATATTTTCAGTACCTAATAAACCTTGCCTGAACTAGAAAATGCAAATATAAATAGTTAGCTAGATGGGGAACACATACTGCACAGTTTTTCCATTGAGCAAATCTTCGGCCTTTCCTATGTTTTTGGGCATTGAATATTTTGATGGAGCTTCAACAACAACATAATACACAAAATTATGATGAAACTAACAACTTATAAATTGAGAATCGATAAAGATTGCAAAAAAAAAGAGGACTAAACTGTTTGTACATAATACCAACAAAAACCAACAAGCTAGCTGCACTTACTTGTCCACAATAGTTCTCCATTCACCGCTGATGAGTCGCTTCTTTAGCGGATCCATAAAATACACAACTTCTTCAGTGGGGTTCACACCGCCAACATCCAATGACAGCTGGCATTCAAATTTTTGATAATCAATACCAAATAATTTAATCTGATCTAGGTACTTGCATTGCTATATTTATGAGATCAAAAGTCAATATTTACAAAAACAAAAATGCATGAATGAAGCTTTGTGACTCCCTGAATTATAGGGGACCAAAAAATCTGACCAGGCTTCCCTCTTTCATAAGAAATCACAAATCTAACGAGCCCTGCTCACCGGATTTCCCAATGTACCCAATGACACCAAAGATAGCGTGGATCTACGGTTAGCCAATCATGTCAAGCATCTTCGATTTCTTCAACACTTGATAAAGGAAGCTGTAAAACCACAAGTCTCAAAATATCATTCAATAACACTGAATTAACAACTCCATTTAAAATGCATTACGTGACCTCATATACATCACAACGCAGCTTCCTAAGCAGAAACCTCCTCCATGTTGGTCATGGCATACACATCCCTTTTCCCGAAGATGGCGACCTTCTTTCGATATCCAAATAATTCCTCAGCCTAAGGTTGTGTGGATGGTGATCCCATCCTTTAAGTTATCATTAGCCCATGTGGCCAACGCCTTAAGTGGTGGAGGCAAATTGGGTGGTAGCTTGTCCAAATCATCATGATCAAAAAATCATCATATGTATCCTTCTTTTTCCTCCTCACAATTTTATGCTTTTGTTGCTGCAATTGATATAAAAATAACATTGCATGATTAGTATTTCTATATGATGTAATATAGCAGCTCATATGGTCATTTTGGTAAGAATAAAAAGGTTAAAAATGACAAATAATTTAAGCAAACTGCATTACCTTTGCATCAGCTGCAGTGGGTATAACCCAGGTCTCTAGGCCAAGCAACGCATGTACCAATTGCATCGCTGACAAACAGAATCTCATCCTTAATAGGAATTGGTAGCAAAAGCATTGGCAACAATAGATTTGGTGATCGACACTCTATTACATTTTCCTCAACCAATGGAACACCATGGATGGTTTGCTTGCTGGACTCAACATCCACTTGAATGATCGCTCCTTCCAGCCACTATGTTGTCCAATGAATCTATCGCAAGTTTACACCCTAACTGACAATATTGGTGGACTGAACCTGCTAATTCAAACCAAAAATATGTAAGCATTAGTCACATTTGAGGCAAGCAATGTCATCAATGTGGTTGATCAAAATGTAATTGTAAAGAAAAAGAAAAGAAAACTAATTGTAAGGAAAGAGAAAGTAAAGCTAGGGTAGCGATTAATTACCAGCACTTGCACTTGCTCCACAACCTGTATTTTTTTTGGAGTTAAATCATTCCTAACCTCCTCCCTCAATAATCGAGGTTAGTTTGATGTTCAGCTCCCCATCCACAAAGACTTCATTCTCTTCAACTACTTTCTGCTGGTCCTCCCCTAAAACTAACTTCTTCTTGGCAGTTTTAGCGGCTTGAATTTCAATAGCTTTTCAAACCAAAATTGCTCAAGTAGCCTTGAACGGCTGCCCCACTCAGTGAGCCTAAATCATTCACGGTGTCACGAGGTTTGGGTGAGTCACCGGCATCTCTTTTCCATTAACCATTGCTTCTAACTTCTGAAATCTTTCATCCCAAGCAGCTCTTTCCCTAGCAATTTGTCGCCCATCTCCAACTCCCATTTGGCTCTTTCACGAGCAATGATATTTTCTTTCTCTTCCGCTAGTATCTTCTTAACACTTACCCTAACACTATCTTCTACATTTAGCATTAGGCGCTTAGGTAGATGAAAATATGCCGGAAGGCTTGATGAAGCCACCAACACCGGCTGCATCTCTACCGGGATACTCGTGATTTCCCAACGCCAAAGTCGAACATCATCCTGCTCCTTCTTCAGTGGTTGATTTCTCCTTCGCACACTTTCCTCTTCAAACTTTCCCCCGATATAGACATCAATCCACAGCACACAAAAATTATCATTCGATACAAAACCTGAAAAACAACAAGTAATAAACAATTATAAAAACTGAACTTACAATTTTTTCGACCTTCTTCTTCACTTTGGCTGCCCTTTGAAGTTGCCGCTCTTGTCTTGCCGGGCCTTTATCCACATCGTAGCACGATCCAATTCTTCAATCGGGTATTTTTTTCAGCCTATAAATATGAATAGATACGTGTGAGATCATGATCAGCTTTATGTAAACCAAAAAGAATAACAAATATATTGTAAATAGATTGTAAGATCTAATCTTGACTAATTCTTCTTGGAAATTAGCATATCCTTTCCGTGACAATCGATGAGGATACTTATTCTCCTTCCTCTTTATTTTCTGCTTTTCACGGAGTACCTACAAAGCATATGTGAATTATGCATTATATTTTAGTATTTGCATAATCAAGAACTAATAATGCATAAACTGTTCCACAACCGCATGTCCAAGTATGGTATTAGAGAAACCTGAAATTGTTCTCGAGTTCTATCAGCCACGAATGTATTCCATTCATCTACCTCAATGGATCGATAATCATCCTGGAGGGAACTTTAAAAGTTCGTGAGAATCCAGATAGGGAATAATGTACCAATTAGTTAGTTTGCTCTTGAACTCTCTCCATTTGTGGCCGGTGATGTAATCACCAATTTCTTTCATTCTTTTGGCACCACATAAGCATCCTACACATTAACGTAATACAAAGTATCATAGCTTTAGTTACCTGTGGTTTTGAAAAAATAAGAATAATGAAATGTAAATTAGTGAACAAAGAACAACTTATATATCGACTCCATTGTTTACCCTAATACTATTCCAAATCTTGTCTTTTTTCATCCAAAGGCACATTTCTCCAATCATTTATAGATATTGGGATCTTGGTGCGTGCTAACACCCCAATGTATGACGCATCTCCTTAGCCGCCTTCCCAATTGGCTCCCCATCAGCATTAGAATTCACCTTTAGCTTCTTTCCTCAATCACGCCTAGTAATTTTATTCATGCTTACCATCCCTCGCTTAAGCAACCTCAATCCACCACGGTGATGTTGTCATCATCATCGTAATCCTCGGATGACTTGCTCTCTTGCAGACTTACGACGGACGGCGACTTCTTTTGCCGCCACGTACCACCTTGGAATTTACCGCTTTAGGAGGTGCCATACGCCTCCTAAAGGACACATCCTTGCCGGATCGAAAGTAGCTTTATGTTTTCGCTGACTTCTCCTAGGAGAGGTAGCCTTGTTGGCTTCTATCGGGCCTTGCCGCAAACCTTTTGGGGTAGTAGGTTTCACGATTTGGAGAAGTAATAGGTGGTTCGTAGACGGTTTTCTACAACGCTTCATCTGCACGCCTTCATCCTTAAGGCTATAGATCTAGCAACTTTCGATGTGCTTGCAGATGGAGCCATGACCTCCAATACACAATAAACACAGTTAGCCCCTATAATATAGGTTAACAATTAATGTCAATAAACATATGAAACAAAAAACACATAAAACAATGAAATAACAAACACATAAAGCAATTAATGAAATTACTAACACAACTCAAAATTAAACAACACAGAAGACAAATGAAATAACTAACATAATTGGAAGTGTTAATATACATGTTTCATCAAACACATCAAGACATATATATAGGCATTCTAAAACAAGTCAATCATGAACAAACAACTTTAACTAAATGTTTTTTTTTCCCTCAGCCACGTTGATTGCAGTCATTTTCCACCCATATTGCTTCATCTCCGTGACGCATATAATTGCTATGCTGATCACCATCTATGTTATCAAAAGTCTCGTCGATGGCATTGTTGCTTCAAATGGTACATTTGTTCTACTTCAATATCTTCTAACTCCTCTCAGAATACCCCGAAAATCCAAATTAAATTCCATGGCTTTTAGAAATGATTTCACGTATAGTAGGAGCGAAAGTACGAAGCTTGGAGAAGTTGTGGAATTAGTTCGAACGGTTTTATTTTCTAAAACTAACGTTTTAGGGGTCAACAAAGTTGACTTTTTATACGTTCAAAATTTGGGAAAACTTCCTTCATGAAAGTTGTAGAGCCTGTCGATACGAAGTTCGTGGACATGTGGAACGATTATTCGGAGTTCGTATGATTATGTTATGAATTATTTGAAATTTGGGAATTTTCTATAAATAGAGAAATTTTCCGAATTCTTTTCTTTAAGGACAAAAAATGGGAAATTTGCTTTGGCCCCCCAGCTCTCCTCCTCTCTCTCTCTCGCGTCCCTCGACCACGTCAGCCACCGACCCGACGGAAGCCCACTTCCCTGACGCCACCGCCACCGGACCCCCTGCAGCGCTTTGCCGAAAGCATAGCTCGCTTCAGGCCTCGCCACCCGCCGCTCCAAGCCGAGATCAAAGCCCCACCCAAGTGCAAAACCCGATCGAAAACTACTTTTCCTGGCGCTGCATGGGCCGATCGTTTCCCATTTTCGCGGATCTCCTCCTCCCCCCCGATCATCCCCATATAGGCCTTGCTTGACGATTTGGAGTGTGGAGTGAAAGATCACGAAGTTGAAGATTTCGACGCCCCCGACCAATCCGAATCGATCGAGACGCATCTAGATTAATCCAACTTCAACGCTTGATCTAGGACGCATCTAGGCCGAACCAAAGCTTAGCTCCGTGTATGAAAGTCGACCACCCTTTCATTTTGAACCAGTTTGTAGTTGGTCACTTTGCCATCCGAGGAGGTTGACCGGCGTTGACCGCCGCTGCTGATCGCTTCCACTCCACCACCGCTTGTGGCGGCGATCGCACCATATTTCGAAGTTTTCATTATCTAGGCGATGATCTATGCATCCATACGAAGCCGCTTTGATATATAACATGGTCATGTTAGAAAAGTTGATAAATAGTGGATTTACGCTTTGACGCTACTATTTAACGCTTTTACGCTTATCTTCGGCTTACGATCTGTGAAGATCTGACCATCGGTTTTGCTTCAATTTTGGATATGTTGATCGTGATGATCGTCCCGTGACCTTGTGAGGTCACGGGCTAAGATCCCACCGCTGATCTTCGTGATAATTGAGAAATAGTGATTCGAAGGCGCATTCGTGAGAATCAACCGCCGGATTTTCATATAATTTTGTGGAGATGTTAGTAAAGGCTTATTCAGAAGATCTGACCGCTGGATCTTCGCGTGATAATTTTGGAGGATGATCCTAAAGGCGCATCCGCGAGGATCCGACCGCTGGATCATCATTAAATTCGTGATCCCACCGCTGGATCATCGCTTAATTTGAATCTGAGCGCTTGGATCGCCGCTTAATTACATATTTGAGTTGTTGGCTAAGTCAAGATCATTATTGGACTAGGTGATTGACTCGGTTTGAGTTGGTGGACGCATTGTGGATCGTATTTTGAGCCGTAATTGAAGACGCAGCTGATTATCGAGGTGAGTAAACCTCACGTGGTTCATATTACTTAACCCAATATATTTAATTGCTTTATTTTTGCAATCATATGAACTATTGTTGGTGTATTAGACATTCCCTGTGTGAATGTCTCAGTGATATATATTATTACGCGGAAATAATATGTATTGTTGGAGTTGTGTTGAGTTTATTGTTGAGAAACAATATATTGTGAGAGGTATTGAGTTTATTGTTGAGAAACAATATATTGTGAGAGGTGTTGAGTTTTATTGTTGAGGAACAATAAATTGTTGTGATCTGTGGAGATCACTAGGTCACGAGGTGACCATGGCATCTATTAGTGAATCACGCCTCGCATCGGGCTGGTGGTTATTAATAGTATTAAATCGTAATCACGCCTGCGGGCCTGGACGCAGTGGTTACGCTCGCTTAGAGCTCTAGTCCTGCTCGCCAAATGTGGAGTGACCTTATGAGTGAAATTGAGAGTAACTCATAAGTGTCAATATATATATGGTAACCTTATGAGGGAAATTGAGAGTAACTCATAAGGGTCTATATATATATATGAGTCCTGCCTACCAAATGTTGGGAAATCTTATGAGCTAATTTGAGAGTAACTCATAAGTGTCTATATATATATATGAGAGTGAGGGATCTTATGAGCTAAATTGAGAGTAACTCATAAGTGTCTACATATATATATGAGAGTGAGTGATCTTATGAGCTAAATTGAGAGTAACTCATAAGTGTCTATATATATATATGAGAGTGAGAAAGTAACGCGGGTTTGTGGTAGTCTTGAAATCTAATAAATCAACAGCTTCTTTCTTGTTTACTCATACTGGCCGTAAAAAGCTTACCGGTTTTGTGTTGTTGCAACTCCCTACACTATTCAAATTGTGTAGCGGTAATCCTACAGACAGAGAGAACCAGACGGTGATCGTGCGGTTAGAGCAATTGTTAGAGTTTTACAACAATTGTAAGTTGTGAGGTGTGTTATGCTCATTTGAGCTTTATAATATATTGTGAGAGTGAATTGTAATAATGAACTCAAGTTTCAGATTTGGTTTTTTGTAATTGTAATTATTCAGTTTCGGATTTGAATTTATCATTCAAAATCCGGGCGGATGCTTTTGCATCGTAGAGCGTAAGGTGCATATTTGGTGATGTGTCAATACCTTTCGAAAGTGATGGCCCGTCCGCAATGGATCCCCATCGCGGTGCTCTTCTGCATTGGCTAAGTCATTGGGTATGCGTGGAGTGTTGGGAGTTGTTTAGGCCGCTAGGTTGTTTAGGGAACGTGAATACCTTCCCCTATAGTATTGACTTGGTTAATATGAAATTGTATTTGACTTATAACCGTGTTTTAAGTGTTATACATGTATTAGCCAAGCATACTATACTCCTTAGGTGATGGATATTCAAGGGGTTGTACTTAGAACCTTACAGCTTGTCTTGTAGGTTCGTGATGGGAATAAGTTCAAGGTGGCCGCAAGTTACAATCCTTGAGGAATAGGAACCTCTTGATTCAACTCCTCAAGTTAAGTCAACGAGGATTGTTGTATGGAAGTGAGGTTCTTTTGGATGTTGAAGTGTTGGTTGAAGGCATGATGTGGACCTATGCACGCATTCTAGTGTGGATACGAAAGTATTAATGGATAGAAAGTTTGTCTTCTTAAGTTGGACGCATATATGTTTTAGATGAGATGTACATGTCAAATAATAGATATCTTGTTTTGTAAATGAGATGTCCTTGTGGAGTTTGTTAGTAGGGTTGAGGTTAGGGAAGAAATTATTGTGGTTACTTCTTCCTTGTGCTTGTGTAAGTTGTTAAGGTGGTTTTGAGGTGCAGACAAGAATTTTATTTTGTGCTCGATGGTTAGAGATGAGAGACCATTGTTTTGGGTTGTCGTTGAGTACTATAATTCCTTCCAGTAATCAGGATTGTTGGTAGAATTGGAATTAGTAGTAGTTTTGGTGATTCGAATTTGAATTGAGTTCGTGAGATATGTCTTATATAATGCGTGGTTGATGTTGCTTGCATCATTTTGGAAATCCATATGTTGCATTCACAAGGAAAACTGATTTGAAATTTATTCATTTGAACACCATGGGTTGATGACCTGACCGCGGACTTGTGAATATAGTTTTGTTCAAGTGAATGAAATTGAATTTTGAGGCCTATGTATGGTGCAGGAAGAAGCATGGAGGACATGTTAGAGTCAGCAAGGGTTTGCCTTTGGTGATTGATTTTAGGTGATATAGTTAAACGCAATTTCAGATATTGATTTTAGTGACTTTGTTAGGTATCCATAGTGGTTCAAGTGAATTACTATGTGATATGGAGTTTGATTCGATTTTCAATCGCTAAAATGTTAGGGATTGAATTGTGGTGAGTTTTGTTGAAGCAAATTGATAGATGAAATTATCGAGATTCTATAAGAGTTGTAAGAGTAACTCTAAAGACGGGTTTTTCCTAGCTAACTCGTGATGTGTTTAGCTTTATAAATCCCTAATCCTATCGATGAAATTGTTGTGTTTGGTTTGACTCGTGAGGATACTAGCTAGACCTCGGCTTAATTTAATTGATTGTTGATTCTTTTTGAGTGATTGTTTTATTGCATCATTATGAAAGATGTGTGCAAAGAGGAGTTGTTTATGGTTTTGAAAATTGTATTGGGTGACCAAGGTTCGATCCTTGGTGTTGTTGTTGGTTAAACAAAAAAGAAGAAACAACATGCACACCATCTTATTGATTTATTATTACAAAAAGGAAATTGGAACTACGCTATACTAAGCCTAATCAAGAGCCCCGGGATGGGTTGAGGCCGAGCTCAAGAGAAACGCTTGAGCCACTGCGTGGTAAATCCTACCGAGCCACTGTAATAGTAACTAAAAGCGCTACCTTCCTAAGTAGTCTTCGTGTTACCAAAGACGCCCTCGCCGCGTGCACGGGAACAGAGGAAGAGTTTGAACCTCCCCGGTGATCTCCTCCTCGCTGTTGCGTGGATGTTTGTCCTCCTGCTGTGCCAAAAGAGTTGTACCGGTATTAGTGTTGAAGTGTGAGGAAGAATATGAAACAAAATTTAAATAAATAAATCCTTCATTACCAAGAGAATAGGTGGAACCAAAGTTGAGATCAATGGATCTACCATCATCGCGAGAACTAGTGGACCCAAAATTGATGTCAATGGATCCACCACCGCCCAAAATTGATGTCGATGGATCCACCAAAGACCGCAAGAGAACCAAGTGGACCCAAAATTGAGATCAATGGATCTACCAAGCATCAAGAGAACTAGTTCTCATGGGCAATCGGAGCAGCCCCGATTACACCTATTCATCCGCTTCTCTCGAGCCCCTCACGCTCGAACCAAAAGTAAATGTTCTTACCCTCAACATACCCATATCGTTCAAATTGAGACGCATCTCGTGAATGTGCTCAGAGTTGGGCACTTAAATCCCTTGACATAGTAAAGATCCTTGAGGATTCTTATTTGTTCCGGGAGTAGGAATCCACCTGGCACGGCCAGCCAGAAATCCATGTTGGCACTACTTCCACCGCTTGGGTGTTTCCTCCCTCCTCTCCTGCTGGTTGCCGCTTGTTGTGGTTCCATTTGTTGCGGGGTTTGAGCTCCATTAGTTGCAGAGTTCGTGGCTCTTGGGTCATGGGGTGAGAGGATGTGGAAATCGAGGAATACATGGTTTAGTGTTTGAGGGAGATTTTGTTAGAAGGATTGGAGTTGTTGAACTGGTGATTGAGATCCGGAGATTCTCGTGAGGAAAGATGAGATCGAATCTTCAAAATGGAAGAAAAGATCCGAGAAAGAAGGATTGAAGATTTGGAGGAAAAGATTGAAGATCTGAAAGTTCGTGAGGAAAGATGGGATTGAATCAACTAGATGGGAGAGAAGATCGTAAGAGAAGGATTGAAATTGATGAAGAAAGGATTTGAGAAGAGAAAGGCCAAGAGTTGAGAGAGAAAGACTTGAGCCTCGGAAGAAAATTTCTTTTCTTTGGAGGAACAGCTTTTCTCGTAATGCACCTATTTATAGAACAAGGTGAGCAGATCTCCACCGCTGGATGAACGATCTCAGAATTTGAATCCACGCTGGATTAAAGTCGCCCAAAACCCGAAAAGCCGCTGGCGCTGTTGAGCGTAAGGGGACCGAGGGAATCTCGAGGCGCCAGGCGTACATGTACCGTGTAGCCGAAGCAGATTTGACTTTCCGTGAAATCACGGAAGAGACGTGTCGTGGCACGTGGAGTGTACCGACAGCTTGTGTTTATTCTATTGCTTTTGATAGAATAAATAAAAGAATTGTGAGGACAAATGTAGAGCAAAATGGTGCTCTAGTGGTTGAAGAGCAAAGCTCTTGTACAAGAGGTCAGAGGTTCAACCTTGCCTCTCGCTTATTTTATTATGTTCGCTATGACATAATAAGTAAAACATTTGTACACATTATATTAAGCACAAATTGTGCTCCAGTTGGTTGGTGGGCAAAGCCCTTGTGCAGCAAAAGTTAAGGTTTTCAACCTTGCCTCCCCAAGTATTTTATTTATGTCGCTATGACATAATAAATATAACACGCGGAGCATATATTAATGAAGGCAGCTCTTGCTTCAGTGGTTGGGAGCAAAACCTTCGTGTTTGAGGTGGCCTGAGTTCAACCTTACCTCTTACAAATATTTTTGGATCTCGTGATATGCTTGATATACGGACGATATACGGTATGTACGGTATACATACGTATATACGGTCTGTACGGTATGTATACTTATATACAGTTGTACAAGATGCATACGTGATATACGGCCCCAGACGGTATGCATAATGAATATACAGCTGTATGGTATGCATACGTATATACGATCTGTAGACGGTATGCATACGATATACTCTGTATGTACAATTTCATACCGTGAAAGCCGAAGTTGGAAGTTGGTGGGCCGATTGGTAGGCCCAAATAGTAAGCCCAAATAGTAAGCCCAAATAGTAAGCCCAAATAGTAAGCCCCAATGGTAGGCCCAAATGGTAGGCCCAAATGGTAAGCTCCAATTGTTCGGCCCGAATAGTAGGCCCAAATGTTAAACCCAAAGTGGTTTGGGCCGGTTCAAATGTGGATGGTCCGATTTCTTCAGCCCAATTGGCCAGCCCTAGTGCTTAGCCCAAGGATTGAGCAAGCCCAAGTCATCATCATTGGGTGACATAATTTATTGGCGTGCTTTTGGGGATGATTTGTTTTGAGTGATGCATCTCTATGGTTGTGAAGAGTGGTGCATGCTTAAGTTTTACTATGGAGATTTACCGTGATGCTAATTGAGTAGCTAAAACACTTTGTGGGAGTGTTTACTGTGCTTGTATGCCAAGACAGAGAGTGATGATCTATGTGAAGATCTATGTGATGATCTATGTGAAGATCTATGTGAGGATCTATGAGATGATCCATGTGACGATTTTGTGTATGTGGATGTGGAGTGTTGTTGAGCAAATTGTTGTGTGAGTTTACGCCAGTGATGAAAGGATTTTAGTGGCCATAGGAATGTATTTTTATACAAGGGCTGTGGCTTTGTAGATTACTACAGATTTGGAAAAGATGGAGATTCTATAGTTAGGTCAACCTTAATCGAGAGGAATTGATTCTACGCTTAAATTTCGGACTAAATTTCTTTAAGGAGGGTAGACTGTAATACCCTCGAAAATCCAAAATTAAATTCCATGGCTTTTTAGAAATGATTTCACGATAGTAGGAGCGAAGTAATGAAGCTTGGAGAAGTTGTGGAATTAGTTCAACGATTTTATTTTCTAAAACTTAACGTTTTAGGGGTCAACAAAGTTGACTTTTTATACGTTCAAAATTTGGGAAAACTTCCTTCATGAAAAGTTGTAGAGCTCACGATACGAAGTTCGTGGACATGTGGAACGATTATTCGGAGTTCGTGATGATTAAGTTATGAATTTTTGAAATTTGGGAATTTTCTATAAATAGAGAAATTTTCCTAATTCTTTCTTTAAGGACAAAAATGGGAAATTTGCGCTTTGGCCCCAGCTCTCTCCTTCTCTCTCGTAAGGCCCTCGGACCCGAAGGTCGCGACCGACCCGGACCTCCGGAAAGCCCACTTCCTGACGCCGCCACCCTGACCCGCACTGCATCGGCCTTGCCGAGCATAGCTGCCTCGTGGCTCGCCTCGCCCCGCCGCTGCCTCCAAGCCGAGATCAAAGCCCCACCTAAGTGCAGGACCCACCGGGAAAACCACTTTTCCGGCTGCATGGGCCGCATCGTTCCCATTTTCGTGATCTCCTCCTCCCCGATCATCCCCATATAGGCCTTGCTTGACGATTTGGAGTGTGGAGGAAAGATCACGAAGTTGAAGATTTCGACGCCCCTCGATTCAACTGAATCGATCGACGCGACGCAGATTAATCCAACTTCAACGCTTGATCTAGGACGATTCTAGGCCAAACTGTGCTTAGCTCCGTGTATGAAAGTCGACCACCCTTTCATTTTGAACCAGTTTGTAGTTGGTCACTTTGCCATCTGAGGTGGTTGACCGGCGCGTTGACCGCCGCTGCTGGATCACCCTAATCATCACCGCCAGGGCGGCATCGACCATATTTCGAAGTTTTCATTATCTAGGCGATGATCTATGCATCCATACGAAGCTGCTTTTGATATATAACATGGTCATGTTAGAAAAAGTTGATAAATAGTGGATTTACGCTTTGACGCTACTATTTAACGCTTTTACGCTTATCTTCGGTTTACGCATCTGTGAAGATCTGACCATCGGTTTTGCTTCAATTTTGGATATGTTGATCGTGATGACTGTCCCGTGACCTTGTGAGGTCACGGCTAAGATCCACCGCTGATCTTCGTGATAATTGAGAAATAGTGATTCGAAGGCGCATTCGTGAGAATCAATCGGCCGGATTTTCATATAATTTTGTGGAGATGTTAGTAAAGGCGATTCAGTGAAGATCTGACCGCTGGATCTTCGTGATAATTTTGGAGGATGATCCTAAAGGCGAACTCCGTGAGGATCCCATCCGCTGATCATCATTAAATTCGCATCCGACCGCTGATCATCGCTTAATTTGAATCTGAGCGCTGGATCGCCGCTTAATTACATATTTGAGTTGTTGGCTAAGTCAAGATCATTATTGGACTAGGTGATTGACTGGGCTTGAGTTGGTGGACGATTGTGGATCGTATTTTGAGTCAATTGAAGACGCAATGATTATCGAGGTGAGTAAACCTCACGTGGTTCATATTACTTAACCCAATATATTTAATTGCTTTATTTTGCAATCATATGAACTATTGTTATGTATTAGACATTCCTCGTGTGAATGTTCCAGATATATATTATTACGTGAAATAATATGTATTGTTGGAGTTGTGTTGAGTTTATTGTTGAGAAACAATATATTGTGAGAGGTATTGAGTTTATTGTTGAGAAACAATATATTGTGAGAGGTGTTGAGTTTTATTGTTGAGGAACAATAAATTGTTGTGATCTGTGGAGATCACTAGGTCACGAGGTGACCATGGCATCTATTAGTGAATCACGCCTCGCATCGGGCTGGTGGTTATTAATAGTATTAAATCGTAATCACGCCTGCGTGGCCGGACGAAAGTGGTTACGCTCAGTTAGAGCTCTAGTCCTGTTCGCCAAATGTGGAGTGACCTTATGAGTGAAATTGAGAGTAACTCATAAGTGTCAATATATATATGGTAACCTTTATGAGGGAAATTGAGAGTAACTCATAAGGGTCTATATATATATATGAGTCCTGTCTACCAAATGTTGGGAAATCTTATGAGCTTAATTTGAGAGTAACTCATAAGTGTCTATATATATATATGAGAGTGAGGGATCTTATGAGCTAAATTGAGAGTAACTCATAAGTGTCTACATATATATATATGAGAGTGAGTGATCTTATGAGCTAAATTGAGAGTAACTCATAAGTGTCTATATATATATATGAGAGTGAGAAAGTAACGCGGGTTTGTGGTAGTCTTGAAATCTAATAAATCAACAGTTCTTTCTTGTTTACTCATACTGGCCGTAAAAAGCTTACCGGTTTTGTGTTGTTGCAACTCCCGCATACACTATTCAAATTGTGTAGCGGTAATCCTACAGATGTGAGAACCGTGACGGTGATCGTATGAAGTGTTAGAGCAATTGTTAGAGTTTTACAACAATTGTAAGTTGTGAGGTGTGTTATGCTCATTTGAGCTTTATAATATATTGTGAGAGTGAATTGTAATAATGAACTCAAGTTTCGAGATTTGGTTTTGTAATTGTAATTATTCAGGTTTCGGATTTGAATTTATCATTCAAAATCCGGCTGACATCCTCATCTGAATCAGTCCCTTGATAGTCTCTATCCTGGGACCCTTACAACTCACTACCATTGAGGATCGAGGGATCCTCAATGTAAAAATATTGCTTAACATGGCTAGCTAAGACAAAAGCATCATTAAGATGACCTTTCCCATTCAGATTTACCAATGTAAACCTAGTTCATCTACTTTAATGCCCCTAACATTCTCAACCCAATCACATTTAAACAACGGTACCTTAAACTTGTAGTAGTCCACCTCCCATATTTGTTGTAATGACACCATAGAAGTCCATATCATTAGTTTTGGGATTTTTATCCTTTGCACTAGAAACTTGCATTGCATCACCACACCAAAAACCCCACCGCTTTTGCACCGATCGCACATTGTCCCGGCCTCCTTAGTGTTGAAATCAACACCATTAACCTGGTATCCACTAAAGGCTCGGCACTACATGATTCGTCCACTTGACATCCACCTCATTGTTTCAAACATTATTGTCCGAAAACCGCAGTTCATTTGAAACCTTCAAATCAATAATAGATTACATTAGCCAAATAATAACAAATCTTATTTTTGTTAATCACTAAGAATCAAGTATATGATCGCGATACCCTTTCTTTTAACGTATTTAAAAGGTCTGGTTTTGTTTATCCTTGAGCCACTTTTCATTTTTGGAAAACCTTGGATTGAGAAGCTTCAACAATTCCAGCATGTTCATCAATATCAAACACGTAAAACTCAATGATTTAAGTAACAAAATATTGAATCAATTCATGGACTGTGGTGGAAACTTATGATAATTAAAAGTTTATGACTTACATGAAATAAGGACTTGCATCCTCGGTGATTTTGCAATACACACAGATGTGCTTCATGCATCTCCTTGCCATAGACAGAAATCATGGTAGCGCTCGATAGCGGTTTTGGATGCATTACGGCTCGTGGTTTGGAACTTTCAAGGATTCCAAAGTAGTAGAAGCATCACTAAGCATACGCTCAGGTGCAAAACTCAACATGACCTCTTCAACAATATAAGACTGCTATGCATCCCTCGTGATGCCTCTGACATCTAACCCACCCCTTTAAAGACTTTCATGTACCTCTCGAAGGGTACATCCACAAAAAAATACTGGACCACAAAGCTGAACTTCTCGTGACGTAGATGCACAGTTAGATGGATCATAATGTCTAAAAATGAAGGCGAAAATACTTCTCCAATAAGCAAACAAAGAATAACCAAGTCTGCTTGCATTTTTCCAGCTTGAAACATACGATCACTTTAGCACATATTGCCTTGAAGAAAAGGCAAAAGCGGATTATTGCATACCTAACCGCTTCTCAAGAACAGAACGTAAAATCAACAGGAAGAAGAATCGCGATGATAGTGGCGGATACCATGCGATTTCGCACGTTTCATTAAAGTTTTAAATCCTCCATAGAGACAAGATTCCTTACATTTGATCTAAAAACCCTAACGGGAACAGAATTTGCCATTTCAAAAAAGAGCCACAAACTATTTTTTCAGCAAGCATCAAGTTCCAACTAGCCAGAGGTAATTTATCCCTTTGGCACCAACTTTTGGGTTCAAACCAGCCCTAATACCCATTTCCACCATGTCCAAACGCTACTGCAACCCCATCCTTTGTCTTCCGGGAATGTTCAGCGTACCAATGATGGCATCACAAAGCAATTCTTCCTAATGTGCATGACATCGAGATTATGTCGCATCGGAATATATTTCCATTACTCTAGTTCAAAGAAGACAGACTTCTTCTTCCAAAGAAGGTCTCCCTTGCTCTTCAACACCCTTTGGCAAAGAGGAGAGCCGTTTCTTTTCCCACACACACAATTCAGACCCTCTACTCTAGAAAACACCTCCTCTTCGGAAAGTTAATGGTAGAGGAGGTAGGTCCTCCTCTATGGTGTTGTCAAAAGCATAGCGTGACCTTGTTTCCTATACGGATGATGTCTAGGTAGGAACCTCGCCATGCCTCATGAATGCCATTTTTACCTCTCTTCAACCTACGAGGTCGAAGTCTCCGCAGTCAAGGCATATTGGACAAGCATTGTATCCTTTAACAATGCTACTGCACAAGTTCCCGTGATGGAAAGTCATTAATAGTCCACAGTAGCACCGCTTTCAATTTGAAGTAGTCCCTCTTAGTGCATCGTGATACTCCTCAACCCCATCCCACAATATTTTCAGATCATCTATTAATGGTTGCAAGTAGATGTCAATATCAAGTACAGGTTGCTTTGGTCCCGATATTAACAATGTCAACATCATAAACTTCCTCTTCATACAAAAGCCATGGAGGAAGGTTATATGTGACCAAGATAACCTACCAACAAGAATACTTGCTGCTTAGAGAACTATGCGGGTTAAATCCATCGTAAGATAGAGCTAGTCCGAGGTTTCTAGGGTCGCCATCATTACGGATGATATTGCTTTGTCAAGTAATTCCCAAGTAGGAGAATCAGAATGGGTGTCGCATCATTCCATCTTTCTTTCTACCAAACTCATGCCAAGTAAGATTCTTAGCTATGTTGGTTTCCATTGATACAATCGTTTGAACCTTGGGATTGGTGGAAAGTACCATAAAACCTTGCGTATCCCTTCTTTCACAGCTTTTATCCCTACCCAATTTCCACCTTGGAACACTGATGGTTAGAGGATGAGTGCATCTCGCATGGTGTCAAGTTTTATACAAGATGCAGCCATTAGGACATGCATGAATTTTTCATACTCCATCCCTAAAGCACTAAGTGTCTTTTTCGCTTCATACAAAGACAAAGGAACCTGATTCCCTTCGTGAAGCAGACCCCCAATCATGATAAGCATATCTGAATAGCAAGCATCGGTCATTCCATGCTTTGCTTTCAAATTGAAGGTCCGAATCGTATCTATCTGGCCTTGGTTGTCATGCATAAACCGTGGTACAAAGGTTGATCCCCATCCTCTACATACTTCAAAACTCATTAGAGTCTTGAAATCTGCTCATCCCTCACTTTCCCCAAAGCCCCAATCATTCTCCCCATCCCAAAGTTCCCAATCTACAGCTTTCAGATTCAACTCTATTGTCATTCATAGCAGATGTAGCAGCTTCCCCATGCCACCTCCAATGCTTATAACTTTCGTTAATACCATTCCAAAATATATGATCCTTAATAACTCCAACAGAAAAATCCCTCCGTGTTACTACATTTCCAAGCAAGGACAAGAAATCTTGATTTTGTTATTGGCATTAGACTCGGCAAACTTGAGAAACTCGCTACTCCTAGCTCAAACTTCTTTGATCTTCTATCACGATGCATCCATGACTTATCCAATCTTAAATATATAGGTTCCTTCATATATAACAAATTCAACACACTCAAATAGATGCTAATTGTAAAACTAACATTGCTTAACATGCTCATACTTCTAATATACAGTATATTTGTTAAGACTAGTACTCGTAAGAGTGGTCTTAACACATACAAATTCATCCACATATAGTCTGTAACAATTACATCGATCCATGACAATTTAATGTTCAGATTGCATTCTATGCCGATACTTCTATTATACAAAATAATACAATACTCTATCACGGAATAAAATGAACTTATGATTATACTCAACTAGCTAGCAGAAACATATAATCATTATGTGCAGGCAAAGACATCAGCAAAACGATAATTAGCTACTTGTCGACTCATATATATATATATATATATATATATATATATATATATATATATATATATATATATATATATATATATAAATATCACAAAACATTGAAGACTCACCAGAAATTTTAACAAAAAACCTTCTATTTTTCCTCCACTACACTACTAGCAGTGAGCCTTCCTTCACAAATCCTTTGTACCACCAAGTTTCCTATCAAGGTCAACAAAACAAAAGGAACATGTTAGAAAAGAAGAACTATTATTCAAACTCAAAACAAGAAAAAAGACAAACAAAATCAAAATATCAAAAATATTATAAAGGATCATAGTGTCATATAAATTGCCGACTCACTTTGGGGAATAAAAATTTACAAAATTGTTACTTTGTGTTCAAAGCGCCTCCTCAGACGCCTAATCTAAGCCTCCTGCTTTGCATTTGATATATTCTTGTGTTAGTACAACAAAGGCAAAAGAAAAAAAAAAATGCAGATGTACATTTGACCACCCATCATGAAGAAGTTAAGCAAAATAAGTTTAAAGAGGGTAGAAAGGGGTTACAATCTGACCTCGAGTATTTAGCCTCTAAACACATCACTAAAGTGAGCACTCAGAATTATTCAATCCTTAAGAGTTTACTTTTATAAAAAATAAATAATAATATATGGCAGTCTTAGCAATGCATAAGCAAAGGGTCCTCGAACATTTCAGCTCTTAAAAGAGCAACCTTATTATTCTCCGCTTCTGATTTTTCTCATTTTGTTCTTTTCAATTTAACCCCAACCCAATGGAATGTAATTCGAGAGCTATAGTAAAAAGAGATTTAGCAAACTATCACTACATTTAAACCTGAAAAATCATCCAAATGCATTACTGTAAAGACCCAGCTCAAAACTTGAACCAAAACATCATTAACTACTAATAAAGCAAGTAAGAAGTTTATGGTAACAAGATTACCGACTCAAACCACAGAAAGTACTCCATATAAGTAATTACAAAGTAGAAGTATATGCACAGCTGTAAAAGTATAATCAATAAAACATAATTATCAAGAAAAGAAACACAAAAATCAGAAAGTAGAAGCCACTCGCACCACTACACAATTAAACAAAGCAACAATCTCACAAAAGAAATGATCAATTTAAAATGTGCTTCATCCTAATCCAGAATATTAAAAAATCATTGATCTTTACCACATGTATCATCACATATGTAGTAGACTAACCTTTTCTAAAAGTTAAAGACAGATCATCAAGATCGACATGATAGAGAGACACCACCACCTTGCCAATAAGAAAAGAACAAACAGTTACACCACTTAAATTTTCTTGCACTAGTGATCCTAAACAAATATCAAAAATATACCACCACATTTCTACCATTGAATTGAAAACCTACTCTCTTTTAGGCAAATACCATCTCCACTGCTGCACTCAATTCAATTCATTGGGCAACAAAATAGACCATAAAATTATTTCCAATCACCAAACTCAATTCAGTTTTTGGTTCTTCAAAAATCAACCATGCTTATCGACGGTGTCCTCCCCATTCTTAATCTACTATTAACAAAATCAGTTCAAAAGTGTACAAAGGACTAACCTCGCTATAATCACACCAACCAAGCCCCAATGGTCGATATAGCAAACTAATCTTTCTTGTAAAGGGAACTCTTGTGTTGGCTCTTGATTGCTTCGGTGAAGGAATTTGAAGGTATAGATCTGCAAAACAACCGTGTTTCAATTAAACTTACCAATTTCATCTATTGAGAAACAAAACACATGCATTAAAAACCCAATAAAACGAAATTGAACTAAACCCGCATCATATAAATCCCAGAAAAATTGACTAAAGCCAATACCTTTCTCAAAACAAAGCTTCCAATGGTGCAAATGAAGCTTTGAGAACAGAGGGAGAGCTAGGGCTAGTACCGGCGACGGCCCATGAGAGATTGAGAGAGAGAAGACGATGACTCACCGAAAGTGATTGACTTCGATTGAAGGAGACACCAAGCAAAGTCATTGAATGCCGCGTTTAGCCGCTTCTATCAAGGAGGCCGAGAGAGAGAGAGAGAGGTCCGGGTTTTAAGTAATCGGAACATCGAATCGAGGATGAAAAGGCACCCTTCCCCAAATTGAAAAGAACCGAATCGAAATTGGCCGAGAGAGAACCGAGATCGAGAGAGAGCTAAGTGAAAAGGACAGAGAGAGAGGCCGTGTTTTTAGGTTTCACCGGTTCTAGGTCGAGATGAGATCAAGCTACTGTTTTGATGCCCGCTGCCTCATCAAGGAGGCCGAAAGAGAGAGAGAGAGAGGTCCGGTTTTATGTAACCTAACATCGAACGATGATGAAAGGCACCCCATCCCCAAATTGAAAAATAACCGAATCGAAATTGGCTGAAAGAGAACTCGAAGATCTGGAGAGAGCCGAGAGAGCTAAGTGAAAAGGAGAAAGCGAGGTCTGGTGTTTTAGGTTTCATGGTTTCTAGGTCGGAGATGAGAGAGTCTCACTGATCGGCGAGAAGGACAGAAGTGACTTAATTACGTAGGATATATGTCAAATAGCACAAGTCAAATAACTTGGGAAATTTTAAAACAACCCCCACATTTAGACAACAATTAAATATTGTCTAAATGTCACAACATATTCCAGTCAACTAAGGCATACGGCTATTTGAGAGGGAAAATAATTAATCAACTTTGGATATCCCTCCAAATTTGAGATAGGAAATCACCACCTTCTACAACTACACAAATGTGTTATCAGAATTCTCACCATTTATCCAAATTTGAGATAGGAAATCACCACCTTCTACAACTACACAAATGTGTTATCGGAATTCTCACCATTTATCCAAATTTGAGATAGGAAATCACCACCTTCTACAACTACACAAATGTGTTATCAGAATTCTCACCATTTATCCAAATTTGAGATAGGAAATCACCACCTTCTACAACTACACAAATTTGTTGTCCTAATTCTCACCATTTTTCCAAACTAAACCAAGATGGTTTCATAGTATATTAGACAACATAAAAAAAATTATGTCGTTCTGAAAACCCGCATCTACATAAAACAAAACTTATGTCGTCGATGTGTGTCGCCTAAAGGCCTTTTTGGCATAGTGGGATATAAATGACATATAACAAATATCTTCAACCCATCCTTCAAATCCAACATGGATGATGCAGTTCTCATTTCATATGTCAAATTTAATAGCCACAAGTCATCTGTTATCTATTTTATTTATTTATTTATTGTTTCCTCTCATTCTCCTCTTTCTCGATCTCTTCTCACTTTTGTCCTATCCAAGCCAGAGTCATTCATGGCATACCTTCAATCCTTCTCACTATTGGCATCTTTTGGAGTAAATAGTGGACTTCAAGTTATTGGAATTAATTAGCCTACGTGGTAAAATGAGGATGAGAAAGTGAGTTAGAATTAGTTAGGGGGCCTTGAGAATTTAGGGGCTCGAGGTGAATGTATAAATCCAAAGTGCATTCAAGATCTTTTGTACATTGAACTATTATTTTTATCTGATTTTTTGGCAATGAGAACCAATATCAAATTATAAATAAATAAATAAATAATTCAAAATAGAAAATCAAATTCATAAGATATGCATAACAATAAAATTACGATGAAGAAATCCTTCAAACTTCAACATCAACTAATAAGAAGAGAAAAAATTGAAGAAGTTAGAGTTAAAACTAAGGCTTATGATTATTCTCTCCCGCTTATGAAACTTTGCCTTGATATGAGACACGTTAATCACGCACTATCACGCAGTTTAACACATGTAAGAAGTCAAGTAGAAACTTTTTCTTTTTTTGCGATCAAGCTTAGCTCAATTTTTCTTAAATCAAATCACTTTAATGGTCGATCTAGAAAGTTTTTATTCGAAAAAATTATCTAGAGATTTAGTGCAACTAATGGTGATTCTAGATGTGGTGGGGTGTGGGGATACATGTTGAGCTCCACCCATCACCATTGTCACCCCTGTGATCTTACATGTTTATATGTGGAATATATGTTTTAATTAACTCTCGAATTACTCATGATTGATTTTTGGTTTAGCGTGCATAATCTTGATGCTATGAAAGTAAGAGATTTCTCTCGAGACAACAATGTTGAACGCATAGTTTGTTTTGAGTCATTGTTTTATTTTCTTTGGTTTTGATTTTGCTAAGGGACTAGCAAAAAGCTAAGTGTGGGGAAATTTGATAGGAGCATAAAATGTGACGTAATATGTCCAATCCTTTACACTTTTCTTAGCTATTTCCTTTAAAAAGTCAGTTTTAACTTTGTTTTCTTTTTAAGTAGTTCGTGGAGTGGTTCAAGAGAGATAGGAGCTTAAAGGAGCAATGAAGCCATGGATCATGAATTAATGATGCAAAGGACCAAGCTTAATGAACCTTTTTGCCGGAAGTTACAAAGGGAAGTCCACGGAAATCAAGTTGTGCAAAACAGTTGCTTCAAAGCATAAAACTGCAATTTCAGAATCAGCTTTCTGGGAACGGTCTTGAGGAGCAATTCTTGCATTCTTACAGCTGCATCTTTGCAGAAAGGGACAGCGATCATCGAAGACATGATGTTATAATTCAACTAGAGCCAAAGAACTGGTAAAAACGTCAACGAGGCAGCAGAAATTGAAGCTCAAAGTAGGCTTCTCAATAAGGTAGAAACTATCAGCTTTTCACGAAGCGCTTTTGGGAGATCTTTTCCGTTTACTTACTTGAAGTTTCTTCCAGAAGATTGTTGATCATTATAGAAGATATGATGTCATAGAACACGTAGGAGTCAAGAACCATCCAGAAAAGTGGCTTAGAGGAAGGCGTTCCTTGTCCAAGAAGGAAGCTTCAGAGACAGAAATTGAGTCCCACCAAAACAGGACACTTTGGCAGAAATCATCTATGGACGGATTTTTGGGTGCATTTTTGGAAGGTTGTTGATGTTGCAAATTACAAGGAGAGTCCTAGAATGATTCCTCAAGATTTTGGAAGATTACTAAGGCTTGAAAATCGCTTAATTGTGCACCAATTAGAGAAATCCTCAAGCAACTTAGGAAGGTCTTTAAAAGCAGAATTGGAAATGAAAAATCCTTGGGTTGTGTATTCCATACATATAGAGGCTCTGAACACGTTGCAAACAACCACCCTACAACGCCATCTTCTGCCCCCAAACCCTAGTTCACAAAGTCTTGAAATTCCCAAGTCCTCCAAGAGCAAAACCGCGGCACACCATCATCCATCTTCCACCAAGCTTAGCCGTGAACCATCTCGAGAAGGAGTGCTTGCATCCAAGGCTGCCTAAAAGTGAATTCGCGGGCTCTCATATTCTCCATTTTCACGGTTTTTATCCTCTTGTAATCTAATACTCATGTTTTTTATTTTGTTGAATTTAAGACGCATGTGTGGCTAGTTACTTTTTGTTAGGGGCGAGGTTTGAAGCCCCAATTATGTAGAACAATTGTTTTGTTTAAATTTAGTTTCTTAATCTTTGGTGTGAATTGGTTGTTTATCTCTTGATTGATTGAAAACTTTTGCATGTGTTTGTTTTATGGTGGCCAACATAGGATTTATGCATGTAATTAGAGCTAGGATTTAGAAAATAATTCACCTAATCGCCTTGTTTTCTAATCCACAAAGTATGCAAGGCTTTGGACAAAAGCTGATGTTTTAAACAACTAGAAGAGCGTGCTAGGTAGGCGTTCCACACTAGGATGCAACTCCTATAACCAATCGTTTCCATGAGATCTTAATGCTTCAAATGTAGCAATGGGCACGCTTTTGCTACAATACAGCAGGTCTTGGGTTCGAATTAGGATAACTTCAGACTTCTTGTTTAGATTTTTTTCCAAGATTTAATTCTAGCTTGCAGCACTAATTATTATTATTATTATTACTAGTTTTTCTATTACTATTTTTTCATGTGGCTTGCTATTATAAACTTGACATAATTTTAACAACATTCTTATCTTAAATTAATCTTTATTACTAGATTATAATATTTCTATTGTTGTAGGAGAATTGTAATTGTGTTTTATTATTGATAATAGGAGCCCTTTATATAGGAGTTACAAGGTACACAATAGGTAATAGAATCTGAATACAATTGAATACCTAGAACACTTTCCTATTACAACTCCTAAACCCTAGTTTGTAGAGCCACACATTATGTCGACATCCTTCAACACTCCCCTTGTGCCTCAAACTTGGTGATGACGCTTTGGATTGTTGCCTCGTTAAAAACCTTGCGGGTAACAAGAACCCTGTGGGACAAAAATAACCCCAGTCAAGGACAAAAAGAGCACAACCGTCCTTCACTCTTCGAGATCTAACATGTAGACATCATACCTCCCCTCGATGTCCATATCTCCCCCGATTTGTGGCTACAATCATGGGAGTTCGGATAACTTCCTTAATCCGATGCTCTTCACATGTTTCTCGAAGGCGGATTTTGGTAACGACTTAGTAAATAAGTCCGCTTACATTATCCTCGTGATCGGATTTGGTTCACTTCAATATTTAGAAGTGCCTCATTGTTCTTTGGTTGTAAAAGAACTTACGCGATATATGCTTGAGTGTTGTCAGCCTTTGATGAAACCTAATTTCATTTGTCCAATACAAGCTGCATTATCCTCATAAATGCATGTAGGTTCATTTGTGGTAGACTTCAAAACCATAAGTTCCTCGAATATGTCTAACTATAGACCTTAGCCATATGCATTCTCAGCACAGCTTCATGTAGAGCAATAATCTCTGCATGATTTGAGGAAGTAGCAACAAGAGTCTCTGTTTTGTAGACCTCCAAGATATCATGATTGCTTCCCATGGTAAAGACATAACCCGGCTTTGGGAGCTTACCTTTGTGAGGGTCAGGAGAGATACCTTGACAAGAAACCCATCAAGACACCGCATGTCATTTTGATGGAGTGGGAGGAGGAGCAATTAAGGTATGCTTTTGCCTTGTGGAGTCCGATCCCACACTTCCAGCTATTTCTTTTCTCCTCTCAGAGGGATAGAACAAGCCCATATCAATCGCATTGCCTCTCAAGTATCGAGGATTGTCTTTATGCCAATCCAATGGCGCTATCAGGCATGCTGGGCTATATCTAGCCAACAAGTTCATAATAATTGAGGTGTCCGGTCTTGTATTGTGCTAAGTACAATAATGCCTATTGTACATAAGTAAGCACTTACGCTATTAACACGCCTTAAGTCATCATCCACAGGGCCAAGCGGATCCCTTTTAGGGCCAAGACTACAGGACGACCATGCATGACCATGTGAGTGCATCTTTGACTTTTATCAAAATGCCTAAGCATCTATTGACGCGGTATACAAAACCGTATTTCTCCCAAGGTCCTTCCTCTCAAACTTCGGATTTTAGGTGTTGTGGTTTCCTTAACTCACAAGGGTTCCAATTATGTTTATCAACATAAACGCGACAATTGCAAATCCTGAACTTGTCATGGAAAGCGCGTGGGCATAGTTCATCATATCCCTTCCCAATCAAGTAGTCACTTTAATGAGCGTTTCAACCTCGCTTGCAAACGCGTGCTCACGTGGTCTAAAGCCACTTGACTTGGGTAAATGAAGTTCACAAGAACCTTTCATTATATTCCGTATCTAGATCCCCATAAAGATAATGTAGTGACCACATTTGTAAGCTGCATGTTCAGTTATTTGGAAACTACCAAACTGACAAGGTAGTGGAGTGCAATGACATCCATTCACGAGAGAATATGTCTTCTCGTGAGTCGATTCCAGGGCGTTGTGAGAAACCTTGCGCGCCCATAAGGTAAGATTACCATCTCTTTTTCTCAAAGCTCCAGCTATCTAGCGAGACCTATTAATGTCAACAAGTTTTTATGTTAGGAGGTGTTGGCATCTCAGGCCCCGAAATCCTTCATCTTCGCTAGTGAATCCAATTCAACTTGGATCGCGATCTTTCCATTTAGGCCAATTTTTCTCTACGCTGGCATTCTTCAACGGAGTAAGGTTCAATGTCATTGGTCTCAATAATTCCACGTCCTCATGTACACTAGTGTAGTTCGTAGAGATCTCTATATTCTCGGAATTGGTTCTAACATTGAGGCGTCCCCAACGATGTCTCTTGGACATAACCACAATCCAAAATATTCTCATGAGACGGATTTTGAGTATCAATGATCAATGGATCAAGTTGTGCCAAACTCGCTCTCTTCTTAGAGCGAGAATCCATCGAACCTATGGGTCTCCTACGCTCTCTAAGCGGAACCCATGGCCTATGACGCCATTATGCCACCTTGTGGCGTCACCATCCCACCATCCATGGTGGTGGTGCCATACCCATCTTCTGCAGGTGGCACCATGTCCTCTTATGGGGACATCAATCCTTGCGTGAACATGTTTGCAAAGAGGTATATATGTGATCTGCGTCACTTTTTAGGGGATCAAGATGAGACATAGTAGGGACAAACCACGACAATTACTTTCGCTTCTGTTGAGCGTTGACATTCTAATCTCCCCTAGCGGCCGGGAAGACTGCTCTCATCAAAGTGACAATCCTCAAATCCAGCGAAAAGGAGATCGCTTTGTCAAAGGGTTCTACATAGCGGACTTATAGTTTGGAGACTCATGTCCAACATACAATATATATATGCATTCGCTGCAATGACTCATGTTGATGCGCGCTGCGTGCGGCGAATTGGCATACGAACCGCCACTCAAATATGCATAAGTAATGCGAGATATTAGACTCGAACCCAGTCACTAGTCGTAACGCATAGCGCCAAATAAAAGTTGAGTGGCTGCTATGAGTCGTGAAGCACTAGCATACAGTCAGCATGCTTATATTGCATAACCCAAGCGGAAATATTGGTGCGCATTACCAATGTCAGGGCTACCATCGTAGTCGCTTAATGGTGGCTTCTTCCGTGAGACCAATTGGAGTGCTGTACATAGGAATATGATACTTGATATCAATACCCAATGATATGCAATAGTCATCGAAAAATTTCAATGTAAACTCTCTAGCATTGTCAAGTCGAATTGACTTAGCAACAGGATGATCCTGTAGTGAGCCCATAGCCATATGATTTGGGCTAGGAGTTCATCTTAAGCAGCATTACAGTGGGACGATAGTGCGACACATGACCGGTGTGTCCAAGCATATCAATATGACATCAAACATCTAAGCAGTCCAAGTAAAGTTGGTTGAGTCGATCCACGTAATCCGCTTTGGATTCTCCTCGAGAACACATGTGTCCTTTGCTTAGGATGGTCTCGATCCTTAAAAGAGCAGGCTTTGGGAAACGAAAGTGATGGGCCTTAGAAGCAACCAATGAGGATTTTGGTTAAGCCACTAAATCACAATTGACTTGAGAAGTGGAGAGGGTGGCACATTGCCACTTTTGGCGCCAATGCCAAGCTCTTGCCTTAGGGGTGACGGCATTACCCTTCTCCTTGAATCAACTTTTGATTCATACTTCTTTTCACCTTTCGAAAGAATGGATGTCCGTGTGAAGTCTTTAATAAACGGATCATCATATAATGACCTGGATGTCCCAATTGGTCATGCCAAAGCCTATATGTGTCTAGTGTCCCCAAATCATCTCTTATGACGCTATTGGACTCAATTACTCTAATAGTGATTACATATAACTCACTGGAGCAACACATGAGCTTCTCTAATACTTTCACAAGTGAGTCATTAGAGATAATGCAAAAGGAACTTATGTCCATTCTCGCCATGTGTTTCCACATGAAAACCGGGTTGGCTCTAATATCTTGAAAGCTTTCAAAAAGGGGACCTCCTACTTAGAGTGTAGAGAGCCGTTGACATAAATCAATGTACCATTTTGGCAATGAGCTTGTCCTTACGACCATGAATCAATTGTGATGACCCTACCATCGTGAGTCCACAGGAAGATTTCCGAGTAGGCACTTCATCCTGCAAGGAATAATTGTCTCTATGTCAAGGTATGATGTGCATAGGGCAAAGCAATCTATCCGGCTGCAGGCATTCTAGGCTCTGCGAAACATACCTAAAATGAATAAAGCTCGAAAATTAAAAAGAATCAACACTTTATTAATAATACATAGCCAACCATTATATCAAAGTTTCTTGATCAAATCTAATCCAAATAAAATGAAATGTAGACAAATTGTAGTCACTAATCCTTTTTGGTAATTCCAATTAAATATGACCGTGAAATAAGAGGAGAGAGGTCGGGTGGAGGCAGAGGCCTAGAAGCAAGTACCACTAATCTCAACTTAGATCTCCTAGACATCGTATGTTTTAATTGAGTGCTTTAGTGAGAAAAGAGAGTTAAAACCAAATGTCATTTATTCATTAAGCGCAATAAATTGCCATTACATAATTCTTGGAAAATGAAAGACTATTTAATCAAAATCTCGCGGCATCAACATTTGTTGTTTTCCTGCAGCCAGATCTTAGAAGTCCCGTGAATGATGAGATTGACATCATCGGTGTCATCTCCATCATCTCTCTCTTCAGAGTACTTGCTTAGGATGAGCCTGCATTGCGTCTCTCATATCTTTTATATACCTCTGTATTGTGCAAGCTTTGTTTTCCACTCGCGTTACTAGCCGCTTTAAACCAATGCTTTGAGAGATCCACATCCATAGCATTACCTCACCCATTAATTGAGATGTACCTTTCGTGTGCATTTGGACATCTTCTAGGGATGTTGGTGGTGGTACCACCCTTCTTAGAACCACGGCGCGGTTTGCCTCTCCCACGTTGGCCAAAGTTACCAATGCGTGTCCGCTGTATCTCTGCTTAAGGTTTCTCCTTCCTTTGTAGGGTGGTTGTATGGACTCATGGGGAACACGTCCATTTTGTTGTCCCCTAACTTTTAGGGTTGGATTCCGCCTCGCTTGCGCCTTCTTTTCAGTGTAGCGCTTATTATAATTCGCCTCGTGAACAGCCTTCTTAGTTCCAACGAGGCCTTTGAATTATGGTTTTCACAGTATGTTGTCAACTTACTTCCAAGAATGGCGAAGCATAGAGATTGATGAAACCTCGTGAATCCATCTAGCATTGCACACAAGCCTATATTGCTTTGCAACCAATAGTGTTAAGGCCACGGGAAGGTAGAGGATTTCTCACTTCAATCTCATATTCCCAATGTGAGCTCTACTCCACGTAATCTCCTGCATTAGTAGTGAGGTGATTCTTGACGTTAATCACCGGTACATCCAAGTGATAACCAATGTCATTTGAATCAGCAGTTTAGTGAAGTCGAAGTTTTTGGGTAAAGGTGTTTGCATTCGACATTCAAAAACGCAGGAGAATAGATTAGTTTCTGAGTAAGAAACTTCCATGACAAGCTAATATAATATTTCCGAACCTTAATGCTACCAAGAAATAGATTTCCAAGAATATTTTGGATTAGACCAAACAATGATGTTTTTCTAATATGGTCACTTGAATTTGATGCTTACGAAACGCATTTCTTAGTCCAAGCATTATGAACACTCTTAGTTCATTAGTTTATCATGAATATCTCCTTAGTTCATATTGATTACGTTAAAGCGCTGAATCCCCACAATTCCGGCTTATCAATTAATCGAACTCCATGTTGCGTGATATTTCAAAACCTCGCTGACAAATAATGGAATTTAAAAGACAAAAAATGCAGGAACTTTTAATCGTAAAAACTTACTTGGCAATTTGAAGGTTTGCTTCCGACGATTCTTTTATATACCGCACGCATGTTGGTATCGCAAAGTGATGTAGCTAAATTAGACGATTTAGGAATCGGGTCGAAATTGGCAATTGGTGGGCTGCCTCTTCTCCCACTTCCTTTTTTTTTTTTTTGGGCGAAGCAGGCCTGTTTCTTTTTTCTCGGGCCGGGATCGCTTTTCTTTGGGTCAGGTGGCCACCTTTTTTTTTTTTCCTTCTTTTCTATCTTTTCCATTCTTTTCTCTTCATAGCGTCTTCTTCTTCCTGGTCTGCAGCGATGGGTGGTTTTGGTGGTAGATGCAAGTGCGGGGCCGCTGGCAGACGAGGTGTAGGCGCGAGGCGTTGGAGTGGAAATTTTGCTTTACTTGCAGAGACGAGATCGAGATCAGGCCTCGGTGCTCGCAGGCAATCTGGGTCGAAGTCGAGATCGGTGATTGAGGCCGTAGATCACTGACGCAAGGTTTGCAGTGAAAGCCGGGAGAAACGTAAGCAGCCCATATAAATTTTACGGGTCAAGTCTGGCAAAAGGCAATTTGGGCTGGGTAATGTGTGGAGAACACCCCTTGCGACGAGAGCACTGGTCTTGCAGGCCGGAATACTTTGCTTGGCCTTGTAGTCGCGAGCCGGTGCAATGTGGCCAAGGATGAGGTGGGGGTTATGCCATGCTTGTAGCGAGGAAGGTGAGAGGCGACTCAGGCCAGTGTGTGGGCTGGTGGCTGAGGCTACTGAAATCTGATTCGCGATTAGACAGTAGAGGTGAAGTAGGCCTCCTACAAGGAAACTATAGACATGTGGCTGGCACATTTGTACCAGGAGAGTCAGTACGCTTGAGAAAAAGGATTTTTATTTTTCTTTTTTTTCCTCGACAATTGTTGAGGCGTGAAAAGAAGAAAAAGTTTTTTTTTTCCTGAAGCTAAAGTTTTTCTTGGCTATTTACTGCTCCCGAAAGCATGCGCGATAGCGTGGTTGTAAGGGAGAATTGTAATGCCTGTGTTTTATTATTGATAAGCCAGGGCTTCCTTTATATAGGGAGTTACGCTAAGGGTACCACAATAGGTAATAGAATCACATACAATTGAATACTCCTGAGAACACTTTCCCTAGTTACAACTCCTAAACCCCCTAGAAGTTTGTAGAGGCACACATTATGCTCGACATCCTTTCAACATCTATCAAAATTTTTTTTAATCGTAATTATATTTTTCATTAAAATTTGATATATCATTTGAGTTCTAAATTTTTTTTTCTTTTCAATTTATAAAAGGTCCTTTACTGCTAGGATGACGAAGTTCTAGCCGTCACTTGGAGTGTTACTTTTAGTGATTTTGGAAAACTCTTGTAATTTTGTAAAAATAAAATGTAACATAACGTTGCAACATGTACTCGACTCTCAACTCAATATCATACAAATTTCTTTTGCTATTTTTTATGCTTTTTATATTTGTGATATTATTATTTTATTTTTGTGCCCCAAGCATCCTAATGTCACAGGATTCTATGGTACGTAACCTAGGATCCGCCGAGTGTGTTGAAATGGCAGTAGGAATTAACTACCAAAAAGGAGTCCTCTGATAATGGTCATGTTACCCGGACAACTTTCTAGCTTTCCAAATGTATGTATATCCCACTTCATTGTATGTAACTCTCTTATGCTCCCTTGGCCATTGAACTTCATCTATTTAATAAGCTTACAGTTCCTGTAACAAATTCCACTGTTTCTACATTTAGTCAGACACCTTGTACTTCCTCAGCAATAGAGGATTAAAATACTTCGGTTCCTTTTTTGCTTCTTTTGCTTGCATTTATGACCAATTTCTACTTGAGGTGGTTCCTCCCCTCAACACATGAAAGTCAAAGTCCAAGATCCACAGTGTGATTTAATTCTATATCACTCTTCCCAACTTGTTGAGTTCAGTCCATTAAGCCACCTCAATATGATTAGTAATGCTTATAGGAGGAAAATGCATTGTTGTTATGTGATGCAATTAATCTAAGTCGATATATGACATTCTAGTGTTTTGCAAAAATACAAGGCCTGTGAATTATATATATGTCCCAAAATGCTATATCAAGAGATATGAAATAATACATTTGAATAAAATGCAAAATACACATTACAACAAAACTATAGTATTTTCAAGAGAGTTTTGAGGTGTTATTTGTAACACACATTTTCTAATATCATATGAATGTTCATCGAAGTGCATATCTTGCGGAAGCTCAAATAACCAAATGTGCGATCACTAACTTCTTTGGAAATCGAGAATCATTCAGATTTATTTTAAGTTTATGTGAGTCTTTGTTCTCTGTTGATAAAATGAATTGATTCATGCATTTAGACAGCATGTTTCACTTTGATGGCAAGAATTATAATGTGTGCGTATGAACTATTCTAGAGAAACATAGCGGAATCGCATATGAATTTGTATTAAGTGGCTACTTTGGCATTGCATACTAAGATACACCATGGAACATATGCAGCAATTTTTCAGAAACATATCTACACATTGATCATACTAAAAGAAGTGGCAAGTATCATAAATCAATCCTAATAATTTGGAGACATAGTAGGCTCTAAATGTGTACCAATTGTTAGAAGTTATACTATAATTTTGCATGTGTTAGGAGTGTCTTTGTAATAGTTAAGTATCATAATTTAGGACTGCAATAGCGGTATATCTATCCTAATGTCTGCAAATTTACGCATTGAACTAAAATCAACTACTGGCAAATATAAGGCTGACTATGTTATTCTGGATCCTAAGTTAGGGATCGTAAATCATTTGCAATCCTATACCTTTAATACAACAAGCACATATATATATGGCGGTGTAAACGTATATGAAGATTGGAAATAAAAGACAAAGGGTGGCCTGTAGAGATACTAACTAGTTCCACTACACACTCTCTTCCATTGTTCTTCTCCTAGATCCAATTCCTGTGATCTCAGATTGTTAATGGGACAATTCTATGATTTGAGGCTTTGAGGTGTTCTACTAACGAGGGATCAATGTGTATGCAGGTTGCGACATCCTTTTGTGTCATCGAACCACTTGACGACAAAATATGCAGTTCCATCCATTAAAGGGAGCATCTACTGTGGCTGCATAACTTCCATATCCTTGTCAGATTCTGGATTGATGTTGATAAATTCACACCATTTTGAAATTCAAAATTCAAAATAACAGATTTCCAATATATATATAACTATTTTTCGAATTACAAGTTTATATATACAACGTATTGAAGTATTTATTTGAACTCTAAACTTCGCAAAAAATATAGGCCAGCTTAATCTGGGATATTTGCTTTTGATGTGTCTACGTTCTAATGAGGATTTACACTCAAAAACTTCAAATATGCACTTCTTCTCCATTTTAATGTATCGATCTTTAAGCCCTTTTGGACTCTGGAAATACAGAGATGAGAAAACAAAAAGAGTCTACAGAGCTTCTGTAGGGATGGAAAACTTATTTTAACCAAAGGAAAAAGAAACAAGAAGGTACTGATGTGAAAAAGTGTAAATATCTAATTTAGTGCCAGCGATTCCTACTGCTATGGCTGATGGGGCAGCACAGCTTGAAGTCCTGTTGTAGATATGCTCCTGCAGTTGCTTGTAGAGCAATATATGTAAGAGCAGCTACACTTGTATGAAATAATATAGATAGCTTTTTACCCTTTGCTGTTAATAGCTCCTCCCAAAATAGGAGTGCAAGAAGCTGTACCTTTAATTGAGCAAAGTCAAGTAGTAACAGTGTCGTTGATTATAGAAACTTTTACAGATATTTGCTCGACTGCAGAAGAGCTTAGCCCCTCGATCTATGATGTTTCTGCATCATTGTTGTAGCCCCCAGGCATTGTGAATGCAGCTGTAAAATGCTGGCAGTTGTAATGAGTGTTGTAACTATTAAAAGGGTCTGACTCCATTTTCTTGTAAGTTTGCATTGCTGAAATTGCTTCTTCGTGGTCCGCTCTTTTGCTGAAATCTGCAAGTAAAACGATTAAACGAAACAAATGTAAGCTGTCAATAATTTATTTATAGTTAGAATGATGTCCATGCAAGGAAGTGGTTTAGAGAATCAAAACCAATTTTGGTCCTGCATCTAAAAATCTTTTAAGCGTTTTTGGACAGTAGTAGTAAACCAACAGCTCCTTATATCAACAGAGCGCGAGGGAGATGATGAATGCTCCTAGTTTGCATTACATTACAAAACAGAGAAACATTCTATACTAGGAAGGTTATATATTAGGAAGTACTCACCAAGGAGTATATGTAATACTAGAATTTCTTCATTGACAGCCTATCATTGTCAAATGCTGTTTGGCTATTATATTTGTTCTTTTGATCTTTAGATTTACTCTTTCCATCCCACATCAAGTACCAAAAGAATCCAAGTTTGTTCGGTAATCAAGCTAAAGGATGCAAAGGCGTGTTTCCATCAAT